>QGML01000151.1:0-25690 GCA_007825375.1 Lachnellula willkommii | reverse complement strand
ACTAGTATATAGCTGGTGGAACACGTGCTTGAGCATATAATCTAATAGCATATCACCTGCCTGTGATAGCTATTACTATAAAGACGATATTAAATAAGAAATATAAGGCTTTCTACTTAATATATAGCTATAAAAACCCTATGTACTTTAATAACTTCACTTAGAAGAATCCATCTGCTCGGACCTTAGTCCTTTAATACCTTTACACTCTAAAACTACTATGAGTCTACAAGTATGCTAATATAACTCTCTCTTATACTTTAGGTATACCAACCAAGTAGCAAACTTAAAGATAAAGAGAGGCTTCCAAGAAATTTTATGCATTTTTTCGACTGTCCGAAAATAAATAATAGCAAATATTAGCCTGATAACAATGCCAAATGACTGGATTAGCGTTAGAGCATATTACGCTTACGTTATCTCGTGCTGACCTGGATCGCGATATGATAGTCTTAAGCCTCTTTATAGGCGGGAAATCGGTGTTTTGTAACATGGATAGTTTCCGGACTCATCTTAGCAACCTGGACTAAGACTAGTAGTTACTATCCTCTTGAAGCTTTTATCGATGAGTAATGAGCGCATCTATGAGTCCGGTGTATTATCTCTAACTTATCAAAATCTATGACCTTGTGATTAGCTCTGTATCTCTTATTAATAATCTTATAGGTATTATATATTCGTAGTTTGGCAGGCCTCCACCTTTCACCTTGAATTCTTTGACACCGGTACTAAGCACGCGCTCCACTCCTTCTCTATAAAAGAAGTGAATTATTTATAGTAAAGTTTATCCACCTAGTAGAGTATTTAAGTATTTTACTCGGCAGGTGTAAAAGAGTAAACAGCTTACTGTAAACGCACCAACTTTTCAGAATAATAAATTGTTCGCTAACACGATAATAGATAGCCTTCAAATCTAGCGCAGAGGCTTTAAACCCGGAGAGAGAGATATTATAGTAATAAAAGTTCCTAACAAATCTACAGTCTCGTGGATTTCGAGGTGGAAATTCTTATCGTTTCTTTATTGAATATCGACTGTCTGAAAATTCTTAATAGCAAATTCCTTCCTGTGTAAGAAGTAAGAGAAAAGATATATCTTATAATACAAAGCATAGATAGATACAACGCATGTTCCTACTCACTATGAAATAGTATTCTATCGATTCCCGTTCGCTCATAAAACTGTTCGACCTAGTGTTAAATGTTTTCAACTTTATCACACAGCGGCTTCTCTATATTTATAGCGGTAGAAAGGAATCGATTCCATCAAAGGTGAAGCAGTGCGGTGCGGTGAATCAAGAATCCCCAAACTTCTTCACGGCCCGAAAGTATATATTAATAAGTAAAGTCCCTCTTATAATAATCATACGAATCTAACTAAAAAGAAGACGGAGGACAATATTGGAATGTGCTTTTCAAACGTGTATAAAAATACTAATACCCGTAGGCATCGCCTAGATTTTGAAAGTATATATTTACACTTTATTCCCCGTATCTGTTTCTAAATTAGAACCTTCGTCGTAACTTCATTGACTGTAGAAAGATTAATGACAGCAAATATTCTCCCGCACAACGTGTATTCACATCCTCAGCCAACCCACTAAACACAACCCTAATTATTTACATATCCTGTAAATACCCTAATACGAGCTCTACCTAGAACCCAATGTCTCCCACCAACAGGTCGACTCTTCGAAGGATGCGTGCCAGTGTATCACGAAAGCTTAGAGGCTTGGAAATTCTATCTGTCCAATATCCATACCCCTTTCCATTGCCCCACGAGATACAAATTTAGAGCAATCTTTTTGTTCCACTAATGCAGCCTCCATCTCCCTATCCTTTCTCCGACGATCTCTAAGTGCATAAAACACTCTCGCACGGCGATTCTTATTCTCTAAAGACTTTTCCAGTCCGCAGCCTTTTAGGCCACAAGCGAGCAACAAAGTGAACAAGTAGGGATTGGATGCGCCGTTCAACTGCCGATAATACTAGTATTAGTGATGTATAAAGCAAGATGACCAAGTGTATTTCATTCTCTTAAGCACGACTTTCCTAATATAACTTCGTCGCATACCTTCGACCGAGTACGAAATTGACAGCAGACTATAATTCGATAACAGCTGCAGCTATCTCACCTTGATATATCGAGCTCGAAAGGCAAAGTAATAGATGATCTATACTAAGTTCTAAAGTGCGCATTTTATATAAGTGGACTTAGTCTCAGACTCGCAACCGGAATGAGATTTTTTGGCCATAGTATCCCAAAGTTTAACCCGTTGTTTACTAAGGCTTAGTAGTGCTTTTATACGTAATTTCCCACCTTATTCACCGGTAAAGGAAATGCCTATCCAAAAAGCAGTGAATAGGAATTCAAGAACTAGATATCTTATTTAGCATACCGAGAGATATATGGAGAAATAAGCTTAATGCGAAAGATATAACTTCTCTTATAAATTAGATTAAAAGTTAGAGATTTCTCCGTTAAAGAATTCTATAAAGAGATAAAGACGAGATGAAAAAAAGGGACATCTGGTGGCGACTCTAAAGACTTAGTAGCCTTCTCGATTTAAAATCAAGGTTACTATTCACTGTTATATTACCTTTTAAGGAAAGAATTCTAGAAGATAATTCCTAAGAGTAGAAAGGAAGAATTTCATCGCATCTTAGTAACCGTCTAAGAGAAGTTAACAGCAAGCATTCTATCCAACAGCAAGTATTAAAACCTATAAATCAAAGAGTAAAGTTCTAGACTAACAGGACTGCTAGTAATCTTGCCCGCTGTGACAATACTGATTTCACTCTTCTTTTAACAAAACCGACATATTGACTTAGAACTGTGCAAGGGTGTCTTACCAGAATTGCTCTGCCTGGTGGTCTGATCACCGAGGACTGGGACTATCGAGATTGTGCCCGGGGGGGAGGGGGGGTCTCTTATAGCGGTGACGAGATGACTTCGAGGTTTCTTAATATCTAAGATATGCTCTCGTTAGTACAATCCGTCATCTGGATACAGCTGATTGCTATAAGTACGACTTGCTATTCCTGCCTTGCTCCTGCACTAACCTCTCTTTATACGCGAGAAAAGACCTCGCTTTTCCTTCTAAGAATAAGTCCTTTGTAGTATAAGTATAGAGAGTAAAGTACTAAGTTTCCCGACATCTAGTAGACGTCCGCATACGAAAGTTTTCCGACACCACCACTCAAATGTGTACGTCAAAGAGCATAGTAGGTATAATGAAAGAAGCTAAGACTGGACTAGTAGAATCCGCAATAGTAAGGTTCAAGGCCTCTTTTTATCGAGACCATAGATGTCTTCTAGAGGTCTTTATCGCGTGTCTTTTTATCGAGTCAACTAAGTATAGTTGACAGCGAAAGATAACTTGACAGCATAGGCTGCCTTACTCCGGAAATTCACCCTATCCACAAACTCAACCTCGCTCTTCCTACCGTAAGTATCACATCTCCCAATCCCCTCACATTAATCGGTACATTGTCCCACTAGCACAAAAACACCACCCGGGTTTCATCCTAGTACGCATGCTTTTCTATCTAGCTGTATTGTCCCTTAAGTTTCATGTATTTATAGTACCCAATCCCCTCTTCTGCCATTCCCTTCCAAAAAAGACAATCAGAAAATTAGAAAATCAAAGTAGTGAATTAACCCGCACAAGCCCCCCCTTCTAGTACTTTTAGTTTGTATGAAAAACACTTCCAGGTCTATTTCCGGAAAGCGCAAATAAGCAACAGTAGACAGAGCAAACCAAACAACCTATACACGGGATTTGGAACCAGAAAAGATTTGAATCCCGCTTAATATATAAACCAACGAAAGCCTAACACGTCTAAATCAACACACAGCGGCGCACAGTTCGAAAACTACGTTCTCCCATTAGTTGATACCTAACCACACCGGTACGACGCAGCCGGACAACGCCCCCCTTCGATCCAAGCCGCGAGGACCCCCCTACTCCATAGACACCCGAATATTTTAAATAAGGTATCTAGACTTTTCATCGCACCCCATCGACCGTCCGAGGATTCTTGACAGCAAATCGGCGGGAGCGACTTGTAATTAAGTAGATGATCCTTTACACCCTCTCCCCCGCAACCAGCCCAACTTTATAATTTGATAACTGTTGCATTCCCTCACTCTGCGAAGAGCACTTATTGTTCCGAGCATCAGTGGCTTAAAATGATGGACGCCGGTAGATGATAACGTGTTATCAAGTTAATACTTCGCATCTTGCCTATTCTTATACTTGTAGTGAGAGGAGAACTTGACTTTTCTTTTTGCAAAAGGGAAGAAGTGAATTACAATACACATAATAGTACGTCTTTACGGCCCAGAAATGTGTGTTTAAGACACTCTGAGATTAATTTGAGCAAAGCAATAATCGCATAGCAAGTGATTCTGTCACTTTCTGTGAACATCTGGTCGATGGTGTAAAGACGATGTGCTCGTAGTTGAAAGTCCTATGCGCAAGTTAATGCAGTAATTAGACTCTTTAGACCTTGGCCGGAGAGCAAATTGCAAGTAAGAGAAATCATCGGATGTTTATCGACCGTTTGGAGATCATTGAAAGTAAGTGTCACCTTGACAGCAATTATTCTCCCCTACCAACAACCCTTCATTCCCCTGCCTCTTCAAGTCGATTCTATCCAAACGCTCACACTTCTCTATTCTACTATAGTACTACAAATACTTAGCTTAACACAAGGACCCAGAGACCGCTCCATGTAGTCGGATAATCTTGACAGACCTATATTACTTGCATGTCCATAACCCATCAAGCAGATATTTTATAGTACCTCTCCCCCCCCTTTTTTCCCCCCTTCTTTTCCTCTTTTTTTTCTTTTCTCTCCTACCTTAACCCCGACACACAAAAAGCTCAAACACAAACAACATTCCACCGCCTTCAACTCCTATAAAACCCCCCTTCCTCCCAGTCTACAGAGCACGCACATTATCACATACTCCCAATTCACAAGATGGCCGCGCGGTTCCATCTGCGGTCAGCAAACTCTGTTCCCACATTCCAAAGCCCTTTGTATCCCCTAAAACATCCATGAACACAGTCTCAAACTGCAGTCGAAAAGAGTCTCATGAAACCAAACTACATTCACCGCAAAATACTTGTACTAACCGTCTAATAAAGATGACAGCAGATGCGAACTTGACAGCAAAAGCAAATTTGTCTCGATATTTCCCCCTCTATATCCAAACTCCCATTCCCATTCACCATACCCTAAAACATCCAGACAGCCTAGCCCTAAGTAAACTTGCAGACGCACCAGCATGGAAGTTTCCATCTCCACGTGAACGAGGACTCAGGAATACCTCTAATATATAACAGCAAAATCTAAACCGAAGATAATGCATTAATTTATAGATACCACTTCTATATCAGTACATCATCCCATCCAGCAGACAATTTCAATTAATTACACCTTACAAACCCACATCTCTCTTTCTCTCTCTCTCCATTATTCCAAATCCTACAAAACAAATCACGCCTACTTCCACATACAACTCTACTTGAACATTTTAGATCTGCATCTCCCTCCTAAAAAAAAAGCTTCAATCCATCTCATAGAAAGCAAACACAAGCTGTGTAAGCTGCAACTGATAAAAGCATAAGCAGAGGAATTAATATATATATAGGTATATTCCATTCCACTCATTCGACAAAATGCTACGCTAAATAAACTAATCACTATCTACCTATCTACAATTAAAGAGAGGAAAATGCTTATGCCTAACTAAACCAAATATCTCATCGTAGAAGAGTTTCCCGAACACCCTACCCAATCGTTCCCTTCCTTCATAACCACATGCCTCCTCCTTTCCTCTCAAATATACCCGGTCAAGTTATATAAACTCAAAATCCCATCCCAACCCCGAAATCCAACCAATCCCTTACACCAACACCCCAAACCCTCGTCTCTTCAGCACCCTGCCATGTTCCAACAACCCACCAGGCCAAACCGCCCAAAATCCCGAACCCGCCCAAGACTCTGACAGCAACCCAGCCACGTCGTTTCATCTCAGCATTCAATTGCAATAATCCCAACGGATCCGCCTTATCCATTCCCACCCCCATTTCCATCCTGCGTCCTGCTTCTCTAGGTTTCTTCCTACAATAACTCTTTTCATTTGCACTCGTCTTGACCAGTCCCTTCTCAGCCTCAGAAACAGGCACAATACTCCCATCCAGCACACACTCTCCCAATCTCTCCGTAAGCCAGACGGCTCTTTCATTCCTAGCAAGTGTCTCGAAGCGAAGACGCTCATTTTGAAGCGAGCGCTGCAGGTCAGCGGCCCAATTCGCGAGGCGGATTTGCGAGAGGCGCTCTTCGCGTTGGGTGTGGTCGTTTATGCGTGCTAGTGCATAGGAAGCTGATGGCCTCGTTAAGCTTTGGAAAGAGGAAGTTGGCGAGGAAAGGGATTGTGGAATTGTCAGAGCGGAGGAGTTGTCACGCCATGTGATGAACTTTTTGGCGGCGGAGTGACGCAACCAGGAGATACTGGACGGTTCGAAAATCTGCGATACGAGCGTGTGCAGGTCCGAAGGCACGAGGGGAGATACATAGTCTGGGGACATGAGGAGGGAGGCGTCCATTGTGTCGTGGTCTTTGGAGGGGGTTGTCGATATTGCGTAGGGGCTTGAAATTTGATGTCCTTCTGAAGGACCGAATTGGAATGTGCGGATGTCGGATGATGAGAGTTCACTTGTGATGTTCTCTTTGAGTGTTGAAATATCGGTGGAGGAGAGGATGTCAGTCTGGGAGAGAACAGGGATTATGTTCGTTAGATGGGAGAGACGGCGGAGGTATTCCATGTCTACTGGTTTTATTCCTGGGTTGTGTTAAAAAGACCTAGAAGACAAAGGAGAGGAGCTTACGTTGTGTGATCACATAGAGGACTAGATCAACTTGCGATCCTCCGTTTCCACTTAACATGCTAATCATATCCGGCTCGCTCAAGGTATCGAGTGATGTAGCCTTCTTGAAATGAGACTCAACATAATCGACAACCGGGGTAATGCATTCCAAGCACTAGAAACGTCAGCAGATATTAGGATCCCTGGAGAAGTACCCACTGATGTCTTATTTCCATATCCAGGGGTATCAACAAAACACAAATTCCTCTCCAGTACCGAATCCCCCAAACTCTTCCGTCTTCTCAATATCCGACTCTCCTCCAAATCAGACCACCAAGCTGGATACGCTCTCGTACTAGCATAAATCTCCGTAATCTGCGACGTGCTCTGCATCTCAACCCCACTCCTTGATTTATTCCTCGAGCTCTTTCTCCTCGTTTCCGGGATGGAAATCGGTGTTGGGGAAAGGGGGTCCACATGTACGATATCCTCGCAAATCTGTACAATCGATTTGATCAATGATGTCTTGCCAACACCTTTTGCTTGGTTAGTTATACTCTCAGATGGTAAGTTGTTGTGCGGGGTACATACCTGAATCCCCAGCAAGCAAAACCTTCAACCTCCCCATATTCTTCCCTCTTTCCGTAAAGGGCCGTCTGCTCGGCATCTTAATACTAGGCATGACCAGTTGTGGTGCACTGCCACTTTCAACCAGCTCATCCCTCTCTTCATCCCCACTTGACGCGATCGCCTGACTAGTCACCTCATCCATGTAGGAACCGGCGTCGGAGGCACGGCGAGAGTCGGGGCTACTCATGAGGGACGGGGGAGCCGGGGAACCAAAGGAAAGGGGTGTGAAGGGTCTCGATATCGTAGTCTGGGAGGAGCGGCGCTGGTGGGGAGAGGGCGAGACGTTCCTGCTTTCGGATGCCACGGAGGATAAGTCCTCATCGGAAGGACGTGGTCTTGGCTGTCCAAGATTCCTCTTCCAGTTCCGTCTTGCATGCCGCAGCTTGTCTTCGGAATCATCGCTATCTTGGGATATGGAGCTTATCGTTGACTCCAGGCTCTCGACTCCGTACGTGCTGTCTTTGGGAGACTCGCGTTGTTTTGAAGGAATAGAGGGGGAATATGAATTGGAGAGGGACTCTTCCATAGTCTTTTCGTCTGCTAGAAAGTAAGTCATTTGTGGTGGCTGGTTGCGTGTTGCCAGTGGTGTGGTGTCGTTATCGGTGAAGCTGGTACTCCGGGACCGCCCCGTATAGGCGTCCTCCCCAGGGAGGGGTCGCATGGCTGGGAGATGGTTGGAGATGAACGGAGTGGATATTTCGGGGTGTTCAAGACAAATTCAGAATATTCAAGGGTTGTTTGGAGATAGTTTGAGTATTCGGAAGTTGTATGTAGAAGTTGTGGCTGGCTGTGGTGTTGATGTCCGGTAGTTCTAAGGTTTGTACCCCGCTGTGCCTATCGCTCGTCAGGCACTACCTATCTTAGGTGGAGTCTGAAATGCGCTATTAAAGCCGAGTGTTACTCCGTACGAGTATCAACTCAACTCAACTGGCAGGGATATAGATTATTCGTAAATCTGCCATACTACGCAAATGAATACTAGCATTTTATATTTCCTCTATACCTAAACATAAGAAACCCCAGTCAGACTTTATATTACAACTTTTTATTCAATCCCTGGGTTTCTTAATCCCAAGTTATATACTGGTCCACTCGCTATAACTGGACTACTACTCGAGTAGACGCTCCCATAGCCGATCAGCGCTTAAAGACCCCCCCACCCCCCCAATACCGATTCTGCCCAATAGACAGCGTCTGTCGACCGACAATCATCCCATCCCATGCCCACCACCCTCCCCTCTCCCTCCATACAAATACTTGCAGCGGATATAAGAGGTCCTGTACTGTCCGGGCTTCTTAATATCTTGGCTTGCCTTGCCCACCTCAACAACGGCTTCACACGAGTCGAAGGACGCGTTGACCATTCTCAATAATCTCTGCACTCCTGCCTCGGTCCTCTTCGACCCCCGATTCACTTCGCGACAACGCCCCTCGCCGCAGCCTCCCTTTCGAACCTTTCCTCCCTCGCCTACAGCTCAGAGACTTCCTCCTTCTTTACCTAGTACTATCAGCGTCCAGAATCTTGCTACCGAAGAACCCTTCACCAAGATGGATAAACGACATCCGAGTTCGTTCCAGCAGTTGGAGAAGCTGGGAGAGGGGACATATGCTACGGTATGTTAAGGATGGGTTACAGCCTTTCAACCAGTCTGCTGCATTGCCCTGGAATTCCTGCACATATTCGCTATACTGTGAAAGATCTATCCTAACTTCTACAGGTCTTCAAAGGTCGGAATAGACAAACCGGAGAACTGGTGGCTTTGAAAGAGATCCACCTCGACTCAGAAGAAGGCACCCCCTCTACCGCAATCCGCGAAATCTCTCTTATGAAAGAGTTGAAGCACGAAAACATCGTCGGCCTACACGATGTCATCCACACTGAGAACAAACTCATGCTCGTATTCGAATATATGGACAAAGACCTTAAGAAGTACATGGACACACAAGGCGACCGCGGTGCTCTCAACCCCATCACTATCAAATCCTTCATGCACCAACTGCTACAAGGCATAGCATTCTGCCACACCAACCGCGTGCTACACCGGGACCTGAAGCCGCAAAACCTCCTCATAAACGTCAAGGGCCAGCTCAAACTCGCAGACTTCGGCCTAGCCCGCGCCTTCGGCATTCCCGTCAACACCTTCTCTAACGAAGTCGTCACCCTGTGGTACCGTGCCCCCGATGTGCTCTTGGGCTCCCGCACCTACAACACCAGCATCGATATCTGGTCCGCCGGTTGCATCATGGCCGAAATGTATACAGGCCGCCCCCTCTTCCCCGGCACGACAAACGAAGACCAACTCGTGCGTATCTTCCGTATTATGGGCACGCCTTCTGAGCGCACCTGGCCGGGCATTAGCCAGTACACCGAGTACAAGCAGAATTTCCAGATGTATGCTACGCAAGATCTCAGGGCGATCTTGCCGCAGATTGATCCGAATGGAATTGATTTACTACAGCGCATGTTGCAATTACGGCCGGAGTTGAGAATTAGTGCTCAAGATGCACTGCAGCATCCTTGGTTTAGTGATTTGGGCGGTGGCATGAGACATCCGAGCCAGATGCCAAGCGGAATGCCGATTCAACAGAGGGGTTATGCGCAGCCTGGGGTCGTGGCGCAGGACGCGTATGGGTATTGAAATTGGTATAGAGGAGTATACGGGGTGATGGGGTTAGGGAGTTGGAGAAAAGCTACGCGGTGCTGGGAGGGAAGATTCTTTACAGGACGATGGGTATGGCAGGAGTTTGATACCTTGAGTGGCGGATGCATGCATGGGATGGCGTTTCATCGGCTTTGTCTTGTCTTGATCATAGAGCGTGCGTGTTTTTTCTTGCCTTTACTGGGATAACAAGAGTAGATAATGAACTTTCTAGACCTCCACCTCCGTCTCCATCTCCATTCCATCTGCATCCTCCATTTCCCAACTCTTTTTCATACCAAGTATTTCCCAAGTGGGATGATAATACAAAGTGACAGCAGCCCACTACCTAAACACAACTTTCAATCCTATTCTCTTATATCCTACACTTACTCCGTCCTCCGTATATTCTTGATATACCATACTATACTATACCATACCTACCTATATTCTCTTCCATTCCTTCAACTCTATACATACGTAGCGATATATTACAGCATATCATTAACGCGACTCGTTCGTAATTACGCTTGTATTATTCTATATTTATGCTCGCACGCTGTGGGACTCGTGGTTGGGGGTTTGGGGGAGGTAGATGAAGGTAGGTAGGTTTGTATATTTTCTTGGTTTTGTTTTTGGTTTGTTTGTGGAGTTGGAATGGGAATTGGAATGGGAATTGGAACAAAGTGGATAGGGGAGGAGGGAGGAAAGAGACTTACGAGAGAAAGGGGGTGAGAGAGAGTGAAGTACTTTGCTTCTGGATAAGGACTAGGGATTGTTCTGTGGAGTTTAAATTAAAGCACGTGAGAAAAGAAAGGTGTGGTGGAGTGGGAGGTAGAGGGAAGGAACGGGGAAAAAGGAGAGGTATAAATACCTGCTCTACTGTCAATGAGAAGTTCTTCTGCAGACGCGGAAGAGATCCAACTAGCATTATCTATGCTTTTCTGGGTACAGTATTGTGAGTCTACTCTGCTGGCGTGGTAACGATACCGAAGAAGCGTTGAGTACAGAGTATTGGGATTGATTAGGGAAGAAGGGGAGGGGAAAGAAGTTTGTCGATTTTGGTGAAAGTTGAGGTTGTTGTCAAGTTTACTTTTGCTGTTAAGGTGATTCGGACGGTCGATTTCATGACGCTGTGGATACGATTAATTTTCGCATTTGAAAGGAAGATGGGATTTGAGGGGCGGCCGTGGATCTGTTAGTTGTGTATAATGGCGTTGTTATTTACTCTGGCGAATTTTAACTACACAACTGCATAGGTCCTCCGAATTGTATGGTTTTCTGATTCCTGAAGTTCTCAAAATGAAGTTGTCCTTGGGGAGTCTTTTATAGTATACCCAAGTGCTATTCTTCTGGAAGGATAGATCGGTGGACATTGTTCGATTCACGCTTTCCTTTCTTTGCGGGTGGATGTGAATTCCATGCATTCATTCAGATAAGATTCTGTGATATAAAAGCAGACAAGTAGTCAGCTAGTTACAGCATTGTGCATGACCTGATACTTAGGTGGAAAATAGCAAAGTATCTCTCGCTCTATCGCTGCAAGCAGACGTACAGTACATAATATTCAACAAGTGTAAGCCCAGCATACACTAATATCGGAGGAAGAATTCACCTGGGTATTCGACATCTGCTGTCAAAGCTATCTTTGCTGTCAACATCCCTACTTTCGGTTGGTCGAAGGGAATGCGAAAATGGCTGCCTTTGGGCCGTCGTTGAGGATTTGCTTTACTTTTGTATCCTGTGAATGTTCGTTTCTGGAGATAGTGTTAGTGCACGTAACTACAGCGCCTCTTAGCAACATTTCTTTTTCGGGCTTTTTCTGCTTGCTTTCTCTGATTGAGTTGGCGATGTGTTTTATACTGCTGAGACTTATTGTCTGACCCTTCGTTTTCAGTTTTGCATTCACTACTCGTATTTTGCCTTTTCCTAAGTTAGAGCTGGGGGCAAGGGTATATATACAATGAGTCGAGAATGTAAAGTTGGTAGGCAATAAATCAAGCGTTGAAACCTCAGATGGCGTGGGGAGAGGAAAGGTTATTTATAATCGCAAGCTTAGTATACATCTGGGCAAAGAGATGCTATATTTTGGAAGTGCAAATATATTCTTTCGAGGTAGTAGCTGTAGGTAGGTCAAGAGTCTAATGTATCTTTGGTAATGCTGTCAACGCGGGATCTGCTGTCAAAGAAAAGTGTTCACACTGTTGATATGTATACGATAAAACTTGCAGCCTTTGTTTCGGATAGCGAGGCTTTGGGTTTAGTACTTACGAGAATCATCACTGGTGTCAAGAGTAGGAATCGTTACCAAATGTTTGTCCCTCACCTCGCGGTGCTAACACCGCTCGCAGCTATAGGGAAAACCCGGTTTCTGAATCATATCGCGGCCTTGTGCCTTTTGAGCATGCGCTTGCATATTTGCAAATATTTCATTATACTCAGTGTGATTCGATATGATGCCGGACTGACTGTCGTCGCTTAGTCGAAATCATGTGGCAAAGATGGAGTTGTATAAGGACAACTAATAATAAGATAGTAAGTGATATAAATTATAAATTACATGCAGCGGTGATTTGTATCATTTAGGCCTACTGTAGTACCGAGTCCCAAGGAGGACATGCTATGAGTTTATGGATTGGGGTCTAAATTAAACCTTATTTGCTTTTTTCAGATAGCTTTATTATGTTTTAAAGACTTGGTTGAAGTATCCGCACACTCTTCCTACTTTGATGAGTCACCCGGGAGACAATTTAGAAGAAGAGGGGCTGTGGTGCTATAAAAGGCAAGTTGCGGAATATGAGGTGGAGGTACCAGGCGGTCCGCAAGATTACACAATAATTTGATGAAGAGGAAAGTTGTTAGCAAGGGAAATCTTTTGAAAGTGAGGACGCTGAACCGACTTCTGTTAAAAGCTGTTCTGCCTAAGCTCCTGGAACTTGGTGTTTCGCACGGACTCGATTATTTGCCCCCGTTGTCATATAATTTCTTGCTGTCAAGAACCGCAAGTCGGTCGGGTTATACGATGAAAACTCTACTGCATTTCCGGAGGACCCAGTTGTTTGGCGCAATCTCCAGGCCCCAATTTCCGTACACGACTCTATCAAGTAACCGGATGTCCTCTGCGTGCGACTGCATTGGAGCGTTGGAATGGAAGCAAGGGAAATTATCCTTTTCCAACTTCTCTACATCTTCCAGGTCTGCTGGTTTATAAGCTAGTATAGTTACACCCAAAATGCCATCACCTTTTGAGCCGTAGGCACCGGAGCTCTGTGGTTCTAATACCTTTCCCGTCTATTAATAGGTTTATTTGTCTTTGACTAGCTGATTTCAATTATCTAACAAGAGAAGTGGCTATTTAACCTCAACCATAAACCTAATATTCGTCCCCTAAGCTTCAATTGCTCGAAAAGGACAACAACCCAATTTATACTAGTAAGATATAAATTATTTAGAAAGCTTACTTAGTCTCATCTGGACAAAGCTAGTCGGTTGTGTCCCCTGTAGGTATTCTAGTTAAGAGACTATACTAAGTAATCTTTTTAGAGTTTTGGCGCTAGTGCTATCAAGTCATTGTTTGCTGTTAAGAATTCTTAGTTAGTTGAAAAGTATATAATAGAAATGGGAAGCTTTTAGCTTCTTGCAATTACTAATTATAAAGGATTAAGAATTACCCTTTACTAAAATACATTTGCTCTATTACTACTATTAGTAAGCGAATAGCTGGTATTACACAAATATAATTCCTTGAAAGCTGGATCGAAGTCTGGTAGTAGTGTAATCTAATTCTTTTGTATATTCCATCGTGTGAGAGTCTTTTATAGGGAATAAGAGGGAGGTGGGGGAAAATGGCATAGTAAGTTGTACGAGTAGATTTATTTACTCAAGCTCACATCCACTTCCTTCCTTGGAATTACAAGCAGGATCGAATTCTATAAAAGACCTTCGTATCCACCTATATGACTTGGATAAATCTAAACCACTACGATATATCTCCAATACATCTGGGGCGGAAGGTTAGCAAAAAGACTTTAGAAATACTAGTTGCACTATAGTACAGCTAGTAATATGCGTAAATAATAATGCTAATCATATAAGATTGATATATCTAATGAATCCAGGATATTAGTTTAATGCGGTCAAACTAGTCTTTGCTATTATGAATTCCTATATAGTTAAAAGTACAGATGAAGAAAAAAAGGGATTAAAGTTCCTAATACTATTATAGTGAGGTTATTAAAAGTCATAAATAGAACTTTGAATCCACACCTATAGTATATTAATCATATCAGCCTAAGCAAGGAAACCCTTATAATCTCAAAGACACGTTGCTGTACTATTATTAGTGTTTATTTTTAGTAGCAGAACACTTTATAGAATATTTCAAAAAGTAGAACAGCGTGGTTTACTACACAGGTCCAATTTTCTAGTAGAAATATACTAAGTTACCTCTACCTATACTATAAACTTAATTCCACTAACAGGCTCGAATGACTGCGGCGAATAGCAAAGCTTTATAATATGCGAAAGCTTACTTACTATAGAAGGCTTTGATCGAACGAAATAATAATCGTCGTTACTACTAGTAAGTGCACACCACCAGAGCATTAGCAAACTTCCTCCTATACGCTAGATATCTCTTCCGGTAGTCCTAGCAAATCTTAGAATAGTGTTATATTTGCCTCTAGGTCTTGCTTTTCTTTTCCATATATTAATAGAGTCGGGGGGTTTCTCCCTCTAAAAGAATCGTGATTAGATAGCTATAAAATATATAATGAACCCTCTCTTAAGTATGTAAAAGTTACGGCGCCGGCGTTTGTTTGTTTGTTGTTTAGGTGTTATGGATGTATTATAGAGTAAGAAATAATATAAACGTCATCTTCCAACTAACTACCTTTAATTCAACTCAAAAGATTCCTCTATAATTTCCTCAAACCGTGAGATTGTTTTTCTGCGTAACTAGGACTGGCTTTTAACCGATGCTTTATCGGCATTTTTTAAGAGTTATGCAAGGAATCTTGAGTGCCAAGTGCGTTGAGTGGATTAGAAAAGGGGGCTGCTGCTACCCCCTTTTTAAAATTTAAGCGAGGAACATGGTGCATGCAGTGCTGTATTGGAGACTTGCGGGGTATTTAGCAAGTGAAACCTCGACCCCTGGCTAGGGGACTGAAGGCGGGATGGAATTTCGAGTGATTAAGAGTAAGCGTCATGGCGCTTGTCGCATTGTTTTAGACTTCAATCGTGTCTGCACGTAGAACATATACAGAGTTCAGGTGTTGCAAGTGATCTTCCACAAAAAAAGTCTGTAATAGAGGCATTTAATTCAATTTTTCTCAAACCCACTACGGAGCACCAGAATCCATCATTCAACAAGCTGAAACAACTTGCAAGAATCAAACTTCATTTGTCAGAATAGGATTCGTTCTTCGGAACAAGTACTGTGGAGGCTGGATTTGGTGCATGTGACCAACACCTACTTATATAATCTTAGTTAGTATTAGCAATAACCTCTACGGTCGTCTATAAATCTTTATAATCCAAGTCTTCACCTATAAATAAAACCTTAACACTCTTATTAGTGACCTATATAGGGAGTAGGCGACTTGAAGACTTACCCTTTTACTTCTCTTCTTCTTTCTTTTGCTATTATAAGATTATAATTATTTTCTAAGGTGATATATATAGCATCTTGCTATCCTTGTATTTAAGTTCTACCTATTATAAAGCTAGGATTTTTTGACTCCTGATTTCCTCTAGCATTTATATAGTATTACTATATAAAGAAAGCAGTTTATCTACTTTATCTTGACTTAATATACTATCTAATAGCCTTTAGCTAGATCTAACTATTATCGAAATCCTCTATTAATCTAGCTATTTAATAAGATTATAACCTAGTTTAATATCCTCTAATACTCTACTATCCTCTAATACCTTTAAATTAGTCTCTATAAGAGTTTTAGATTAACTTATAAGCTTCCTATATAATATATACCTTAATACTAAGTTTGCATGCTCCCTTATCTTCTATTAAAAGAATTCTAGATTCGAAATAGAATACTCTTTCCTCTCTAGTCCTTAATACTTCTCCTAATAATACTAAAAGAGTTATAGCTATATAAGCTTTCCACCTAGTTACTCCTGCTTTCTAAATTAAATAAAACCCTTTTACACCTACTTCTACTTTTTCTTATTCTCCTATTCTCTCTCTAACTTATTTATTTAACTAACCTTAGGAAGTTAAATAACATTTATCTTAATTATTACTTAAGGATAAATCTAAAACCTAGCTTTTACTAGTAACTTATATATATCTATTAGTTTCTATTCTACTATCTATATAAACACCTACACCTTTAGGGTAGTTAATACTATTCTTATCTATAACTCCTCTTCGAAAAGTATAGCCTAAGATATTAATGCCTTAGCCTACTTTTGCTAGTAAACCCTATAAAGATACTAAAGAATACCTCGAGACTATTAAGTTTAATGCTCTTTATTATAATAATTAGAATGCTAAGAATCTTACCCTATAAGTCTTATTCCGGTCTAGATTAACTTAGAAAGCTAAGAGCTAGTATACTATATTAACTAAGAATATCTATTAAGACTAGAATCTTCTAAGGGAAGCCTTTCTAGCTAAATATAATATTTAGAAAAGCGACTTTAATCTTAAGTTCCTTATTTAGCAAGAAGTCTATAACCTAAAGCAAGGAGAAAAAGAAACTAAAGTCTAATACCTAAAGCATATTAGAAAGCTCTATAAATGCTATAGCCCCGAAATCTATTAAGAACTAGCTTGTTACACCTTAGAAGGCCTCTTAAATATAGATCTATAATATTAAGTTTAATTATACCTTTTATCTTCTTGTAAAATTGGAAATAATAGCTAACTAAATAATAATTATACCTTCTTTAATCTATAAAATACTTTTATTATAGCTACCTAACTTATCGGAAAGGCTAGCCTATTTAACCTTATAGATAATAATAATAATAATAAAGATGCTAGTAATATACTATTAGCAGCTTAACTTAGTATTAAGATATTAAAGGCCCTTAAGTTATTCTAGACCCTAAAGACGCCTAGAGTGTTAGCTCCTCCTCCTTATATTCCTTAAGTAGCTTAAGCTCCGAACCTCTTTACTCCTCCTAAAGTTATTTGCCTTAATAATATTATATACTTTAATTATACTAAACCTAGTTATACTAGTAATATATATCCTAAGCCTCAAGTATTAGAGAATTAGTATAGGGATAATAGGAGCCGCATTAAGGCTATTTATTATAAACGAAATAGATATCCTAGACTAGTTCCTGCCTATTAGTAATAATAGCCCTAGAATATTATTTCTGCTTATACTATATCTAGAAACACTCCTGCTTATACTAATACTCCTAATAGATATTAGATATTATATTAGTATAACTACCTAGCATATTATATTAAAGAGATAAGTTAGTAGCTAGCTAATCTAATACTAGCAGAGACTTCTAATACTATCCCTACTCCACCTACTACCCTACCTGCTTATCCTATTATTCTTTATAAGGGTAATATAGTAGCCTAGGCTATAGTATTCCTAGCGCTCCTAGCTAGTAGAACTAAAGCTTATTATAACTAATATAATACTTGATCTTAGACTTCTAGGGCAGGTTATAAGAATAGAATTACTAAACCTATTACTTAATTAGACTATTCTATTACTAAGGCTAGACTAAGTATAGTTAAAGGTAAAGGTAGAGAACTTAATCTTAATACCTTTTAATCTACCTTACCTGCTATTAATAATACCCCTTAATAGAGTTAACCTAGCTATTAGAATTACACTTAACTCTATTAACTAAGAGTTAAGGATATTACTAATTAGGAAATAGATAAAGTTCTATTAACCCTAGCTATTAATCCACTACTACCTATTACTAGAGCTCCTTAACCTTAGATAAAGACTACTTAGACCTTAGCTACTACTAAGCCTAAGGAATCCATTCTAATTAAACTTATAGATAAAGCTTACCTAGACTGCTTTTATATAGGAGACTTCCTTTTAAATATAGATATTACTATCTTATTTATATAACTTCTAGATTAGTCTCCTTAATATTAAGCTTAGCTAGCTAGACTATTATAATTATTAGTCCTAAGTCGCAAGCTAAAGTAAAGATAAGGCTTCTAAGTTATAGCTATAGCTCGAGTATCTCCTCCTAAAGTTATTAATAAAGGCTTATCTAAAGATAAGGTATTACTAAGAAGCTATTTCTATATTAAAGTATATATTAATAGATAGAGTCTAAATAAGGTTATAGTAAATAGTAGCGCTATAGTCGAGCTTATTAGACTAAAGGTAGTTAAAACCCTAGGCCTTAAGCTATATTACCTTAATAAAGAATAGTATATTAAAGTAGCTAATAGCAGAAAGGTTTAGATTAATAATTATATTATAGTTAAAGTAATTATATTAGGTATTTGCACTATCTTATAAGCCTATATTATAAGACTAGACGATATATATAATCTGCTACTTTCCTAATACTAGATAGTAAGAGTAGATGCTATTAAAGACTATTATAAAAGCACTTTCCAAATCTGTGGCAGATTAGGAATTATTATTAATATTAAAGCTATAGCTATTATAGATCCTCTCTCTATTACTATAACTAGAGCTAATAAGGATAATAATCTACATATTAATACTCTTAGTTAGGATATTTATAATCTATATAAGAATAATAATAATAATAATAAAGATAAGATTAATAAACTCCTTAGTAAAGTAGTAGTAGCAAATACCCTTAAGTACTATTAGACCCTTAGCTAAGGTTCTTTAAACTAAAGCCAGGGAAAAGTCAAATGCTAGTAGGGGACCAGGCCCCCTACTAGTATAAGGAATAGCCTAAAGATTATCACACTAATCTCTAAGTATTAGTATGCACTAACCTATTACTCTCCTAGTTACTTATGCTATTAGTCTATTTAGCAAGTTAATACCTTAAAAAAGCTCTTATTAATATATATACTCCTTCCTATCTACTTAAATAAAACCTTGCTACTTATTACCCTATTACTTATTAACCTATTAACCGCCTGCTATCTACTAACCCTTAGCATATTATTAATAAATAGTTCTCTACTAGCCTTATCTAGCTAGGAGACTATATTAATACTCCTAAACAAATTTAAATAGCTAGCTATATTCTATACACCTAGAGAGACTATTTTATAGGATATATATAAGATATTTAACCTACTAATCTTATATACCACTCTATTAATCTAATTCCTAGAGCTACCCTAATTATATAAAGAGCTAAGAAATATATATAAAAAGAAAAAGAATATATAGCTATAATATTTCCACAAATAGTAGAAGCTGGCATTATTAGTTATAGTTCTAGCCTATAGGGAGCTATTATAAAGTTTCCTCCGCGCAAGAAAGGATCTAAAGATCTAAGAGTTATTTATAATTTTATTCCTATTAACTTATTTACTATTAAACCTATCTATCCTATATATAACCTTAAAGAAGTCCTTAACACTCTAATAAAGCTTTCTTTCTCCCTTTTCTTCTCTTATAATGCTACTAATAGTTACTAGGCTATACTTATTAAACCTGGAGATTAATATAAAGCAGCTATTCTAGCTCTAAATAGCTAATAGTTATTTAATTAAATAGGGATAGGTCTTAAAGGAGCTCCCTATACCTATAGCTAGTTTACTAACCTAGCTTTTAGTCCTATCCCGAATTCTAATATAGTTAACTTAATACTTATAATTATTAGAGATTATAAAGAGAATGCCTTTATACCTTTTATAGATAATTATTTAGGATTAGCTTAATTCTTTAAAGCTATATACTCCTTTCTCCACGAAAAATACTTTCTAAGAGTTGCTTTTATACTTCTTAGCTTAAACCTAAAGAAATATAACTTCTTCTTTAGCTTATTAGATATAATTAGATTCTTTGCAACTTCTAAAGGTCTCTATCTATTAAGCAAGCACTAAAATAGAATAGCTTTATAGAATCTACTAAAGTGTAAGTAAGAAGTTAAAGACTTTTTATACCTTACCCCTTTTCTCTATATATTTATACCTAGTAGAGCTAACCACGCGTATATCTTAAAGATATTATATTAGAAAGAAGTACTACTAGATCTTAAATCTAGGAAAGAATTAAAGCGCAAATAACTAGTAAATACTAATAATTTTTACTAGGAAGAGCCTTAATAGAAGTTATTCTAGTATATTAAAGACTATATTACAAATAATATAATAAGTGGAGCTAATTCTAATAAGTAATATTACCTCTGCATAGATACTAGCTTAATAGGAATTAGAGGAGTCTTATTCTAGCTCGAAAATATAGCACCTAGTACTAAAGTAATAGGATTTATTAAAGACTAAATATGCATTATTATATTCCTTTCTTTCTGCTTCTCTAATATTAAAACGCGATATACTACTACTAAAAGAGAAACCCTTACTATTATTAGATACCTTACTAAAGTAAGATAGCTTATTATTAGTAGTCTGCATCCTACTAAGATATATACTAATCATAAGGCTTTAGTATCTATACTATAGATAGGAAATAATGCTTATAGTAAGGTAGCAAGATAGCTAGACCGTTTTACTAAATATAATATTAAAGTTTACTATAGACCTGGTAAAAGCAACCTTATATAAATAGCTAATAGACTTTTAAGATTGCTAGGCTATTAAGAAGATCTAGTCTAAGTTAATAAGAAAAGATTAGTATTTATAATAGTTACTAAAGAGCTAAAGAAGCCGCTATCCCTAGATAATAAGTATAGTAATCTAAGAACCTATAACGTTTATAGCCCTATTCTAGCATTCCTTATATATAGTATTACTAGAGTCGAATATCTCTTAAGATTAGAAAAGAGATATATTAAGAGATACTCTCTCTATTATAAGTTATAAGAAAAACATCTTATATACCTTAAAAGAACTTCCTCTATATCTATAAAGTGTCTTCTTAATAATAAAGTAGTCTAAGTTCTATAATAGGCTTATAATATATATAGACACTTTGCCGCGGCACTAACCTTATATAAGCTTTAAGGGCAATTCTTCTAGCTAATAAGATCTTAAGATATTAAATAATAGTGCATAACTTATAATACTTGCTAATAAATAGGTCTATAGCAAAAAAGCATATCTATTAGACTAATCCTAAGATTCTAGCCCTAGAGTATAATAGGAATGGATTTCCTAGAACCTATTATACTAGTAGGAGAGGATAGAGAAAGATATATTCTTATTATTATAGACTATTTCTTAAAAGTACTTTTTATTAAAGCCTATATTATAGTAGATGCTAAAGCTGTCCTTAATTTCTAGAATAATTACCTAGCTCTTATATTTAGTTTCCTAACCTATATATATATAAATAATAGCTCCCACTTTACTACTAGAGAAGTCTATATTCTTTTTATATCTTATAGCATAGATATCTGCTATGCTCCTATATCTTACCCTAAATTAGTAGGCTTTATTAAATATAATATCTAACTTATTAGCTCTTAACTATAAAAATAGGTTTTAGAATAAGGGCTAGCATCTATACTATTCTAGAAATATGCATTGCTAGAAATCTTAATAAATACAAATATCTAATTAATATATACTAAGGGATTTACGCTTATAGATATTCTCTTTAGCTATACTTCTACCTAGATTAGAGCTCTAGAGCTGCAAGAAGATAAGCCTACTAATAATAAGATCTAGAAAGAATTCTAGTTATATCCCAAAGTTATAGCTACTACACCTAGCAAATAGTAGAACTTTTTATAGGAAAAGCAGAAAGAAGTCCGCAATTAAATAACTAAAATAATTGCCTGAGCCTATACTAAAATCTAGAGCTATAAAGCTTAGTAGATAATATCTTAAGTTAGAGACTTAGTCTTTATATAATATTACTAGCTTAATAAAGTAAAAGGAAGAAAGCTTAAATCTTAGTAGTTAGGCCCTTAAATTATTATAGCTAAAATCTCTAAAAGTTCTATATAAGTCTCGAATTTATATAGAGATAGGAAATCTAAGAAATATTATCTTAATAACCTTAAAGTTTACCTTTTTTATATAAACTAGCTTAATATTAAACGATTCCTAATTAGTAATATAAAAATTGCACCCTATAAAATTAATCTAGTAGCTTTAGAAATCGACTAATTAGCAATAAAGTATACTGGAAGACCTGGTAGCTATTATCTTAATCTCTTTATACCTCTTATATTTTAAGATAGGTTGTCTCTCTTTTAAATAGAGGTGGGAAGAGGTTATTACCGCCCTAGGTAAGGCATTAAAAGGCTTTAATACAGGTTATAGTATTATCTTTTATAGTATTCCAAGAAGAGTTATTTAGGCCTTAAGTAAGGCGTAAAAGTGCTTTAATATTATTATTATATTGCCCCTTAATATTTTGCTTCCCTCTACTAATTTTTAGTATCTATTACCTAAGTATATCTATATAATAAGCACCTTTTAATAGCAGTGGCTATAAAATAAGCATCTTTTAGAGCTATAATAGTTATACTCTAAATCCGTTTCTAGGATATTACTTATTTCTTAGTAATCTTTAAAGTAAAATTCTATTAGCTATTTTTATATTTTTTCCTCTTTCCCTTTTCTAAGGTATAGTAATATACTATATTTACTTATAACCTAAGTAAGTTTTTTTAAATAAGGGTGCTCTTACTTAGAGTTTATAACATAGCATATAAATTAAAATTTAGCAAATTCGACTAATTTACTTAAGGGTATAGATCTATTACTAAGCTAATAACTCACCTAATAGTAACCTTAATATCTATACCTTTAATTTTCGAAAATATTATAACTTTACACCCTTTTATATTTATACCTTCACCTTTTAACCCTTATTATATTATAATTAAACCCTTTATAACTCTTTATTATAGTAAAAGAAAAGATAGTAAATAAGAAGAACTTCTAGGTTATTATTAGCTAGCAAGTTTAGAATAATAATAATAACTTAACTAAACCTTTTAGTAAGATTATCTACTATAAGCCTAAGGAACTCGAGCGAGACCCCTAAACTAGCCTAGAGATTCCTGAACTAGTTAAGAAGATCTTAGTAAGTTTAAGGTATTAGATATCTCTACCTATATACTAACCTAATAATAAGATTAAAGCCTAAGTTACCTTTATTATTAACTAAGAGTAATAATTAAAGCTATCTATTAATATCCTTATCCTAGCTAAACACTACCTAGCCTTAATAGATCTAAATATTATTAGTAAGGAATTAGTTATAGGATTTACTTATCTTATAATAAACCTGCTAGAATTCGTGAAAGTTAATTTCTTATAGCAAGTTTATACCCCTTAGCAGGATATTAATAGTGCTATTTATTTTACCTCACCTATCTATAACCTTCCTAGTATTATTAGTAGATCAAATACTATAACTAAGGAACTAGGCTATTTATACCTTCTACTTATCTAAATCTATAATAAAGATAGTAAGATTACCTAGCAGAACCTAGTTAATAATTATATCTAGATATATAAACCCTACTATTAATCTATTTAAGCTTTATAACAAATCCTTAAAGAGTCTAAAACCTTTATTCGTAGACTTTACCTATACTCTTTTAATAATAATAAAAACCTCTTTATTTAACTTCTTAGTAATCTCTAAGAATATTTTAAGTATAATCTATCTTATACTAATATTTAATAGAATATATATAAGTAGAATCTTAATAAGTATAATAAGATAGTAATCCTAAATATTAGCACGTTTAAGGATAAGGAAACTCGCCTAAAAGCTATAATATATCCTTCTAATAGTTATTATAATAAGATAGAATTTGCTACCTAATAAGCATTATCCTAAATTTAGATTAAAGAGGATAGTTAGTATAAAGTTAACTATCTTAATACTATTAGTAATAATATTAGATCCCTTTAGCTTGCTAGAGTAGGAGATTTAGTATATATAATAATCCTTACTATTAATAAGCTAGAAGCTGTTTCTACCTTAAAGCTTGACCTTAGATTTAAAGCTAGTAATTACTTATAGATTAATTTCCAAGTTAATATTAAAGAGATTATTAGCAAGGAGGAATAGCAATTTATAGTAATAAAGTCTTTCTCTTAGGTACTATAAGGCAAAGTTATTAGCCTATTAGCTTATCCTCAAGTACTACTAGCTCCTAGCTCTACTACTAAATAGAAGAAGATTAGATAACCCCTAGTTATAATAAAGTTACCTATTAAGCGCTTTAATACTAATAATATAAATAATGTCTATAAAGCTATTAGCTCTACTATACTAGTTAAGTATACTATTAAATACTTTACTTTTTATAAATTAGAACTCTATATTATTACTAGTCTTAATATTCTTCTTAATAGATCTTAACCTATTCTCCTAAAAGATAAAGTTAAGCAAGATAATCCTAACTATTAAGCTTCTAAATTAGTTAAGAAGTAGGCTAAATTCCTGCTTATAAAAGATGCTTCTTCCTTCTAATTATATAATCTTCTCTCTAATACTAACTTAAGAGCTTTCCTTAAACCTTTATTTAAGGATTAAGATTATAAGAAAGTACTTTTATACCTTAGAAATGCTCCTATCTTATTTAATAGTAAATATATTACTCTAATTTAAGGTTATCCTAGAGCAGGTAAGACTATTATAATAGCTGCGTTTATAATAGCTTATCTAATTATAAACTCTAATAAAGCATTCCTATTTATAGCTCTATCTAATAACCCTATTAATATTCTTATCCTTAAGATTAATAAGGCCCTTAAACTTATATATAGAAATCCTAACTTTAATTATAAATTAAGTTTTAAGATTACTATCCGCGTTTATAATAATTATTTAGAAGCAAGTTATATTACTATAATAGCTAACTAAAACTATTTATTAACTATAGAGTTATTCTATCTTAAATATAAGCGCAAATAATAGGAGATTAATAACGCAGAAATATATACCCTTTTTCTTAAGCTTAGATATACTAGCCTACCTATTAACCCTCCTTAAAAGAAGGTTATTAATCCTTCCACCCTTTCTTAGTAGTAGTAGAACTTATTAGCGCTCCTAAAAGGCAAGTTTAAGAAAGCTAAAGTCCCTGCCAAGGCTCTTTCTATTAAGATTAAAGGTAAAGGCAAGGAGGTTAATATTACTACTAAAACTATTCCTATTAATAATCCCGCTCTAGCTAATCCTATTCTAGTTATAGAGTCTATTATACTAGTCTTAGCTACTATAGATAAGAGTAAGGAAGATAATACTTCTAAATCTAACCTTAATAACTCTAGCAAGTTAAAAAAGAAAAAGAAGAAGTCTAAGAAGTTAAAGGGCACTAAGAAGGCTAAGCACCTTAAAAACCTCTATCTAGCTTATAAAGAATGCAAGCGCCTTAACTCTAACTATATAGCTAAGGATAATAAGAGAGCTATTACACTTAATAATAAAGATTATAATAGTATTAGTAATATCCTTACTATTTATAGAGGCACTCTTAAAGGTGAAGTTATTAACC
>QGML01000150.1:0-25704 GCA_007825375.1 Lachnellula willkommii | reverse complement strand
ATTAGGGCCTAATGCCGAAGTCCTTGTTGCACCCAAAACACGGTCCCAGCCGCCTCGGTCCTCGGCGGAGAACCGCAGTGTTACATCGAAGAGAAGTACGGGTGCAAGAAGTGGTGCAAGCACATCGCGGCGGAAAAGTGGTTTTGACGATACCCGGCCGTCCATGTTTTTCCGGGGGGTCGATCGAAGTCTGTTTGAAGAATTCTTCGAAGAGACCAAGGACGCCGAAGACCGGGGACTGAAAGTCTGGGTTGACCGAGATGTATTGCTTTCCAAGGCATTGAAAGGTATTACATGGGTTTGTGTTACAGTGGTCAAGCCGGCAAGCCTTCGGATTCCAGTCGACCCTCAGCGTCAACAACAAGAGAACGAGAATATGCAGGCTATTGGCAAGATAACTTCGAAAAAGGTTGCCAAATTGATGGCATGGGATGACCCACCGGATAGCCAACATGTTGCGTTGTCAAGGGCATTGTGTGCAGCTATGTCTTGTGAGGGGATAGTAGGTGGTGTCGTGAAGCTGGAAGCTGCCCCTCCACAAATCGAGAAAAACGTTGCCAAGAGATCCGAAGATCCTTCCCAACCAGCCCCTAAAGCTACCGCCCACATACTCAAGGTGTTCCCTTTTGTGATGGGCAGTGCTAAAGCTATTGAAGGCCTCAAATTCGGTGGCGATACCAAGGCAGAGCGAGACGAGGCAGCACAGCGCATTTTGAAAGTGTACAGCAAAACTTCAGCTGGCGATGGCCTCCTAGATGGGCCTTTGACAGACGGGTCTATTATTGGTACACCTCCAACACCAATTTCCGGATGGGAAGGCGGAGTACTGAGGTTTGACCACAGCTCTTCAGAATCCGACAAACAGCCATGCCATTGGTTCCTGGGTTCGGAACGGAAAATTGCTATCCAAGTTCAGCCACCAATACCGAAACCGTTTTCTATCTCCAAAGAGAATGCTATTGGTGATCCTCTCCCTTCGAAGCCTCCTGTGCTTGTTGGGATTGATAAACTCATTGAGCAACTCCGGTCGCATCTCTCTCACTTGTCGTCAGTCTTACTTACAGGCGCACTTGGGTCTGGCAAAAGCTCTGTAGCACAGCTTCTCGCTCATCGGCTAAGATCAGAGATGTTGTTCCACACCACATACTTCTCCTGTCGGCAACTACTGAACCACGAGACCCAAATTTCTACGATCAAGGAAACCTTTGCTAGAATATTTATGAATGCGTCCTGGGGGGCTAGACTTGGCGGGAAATCCCTTGTCATATTGGATGACTTAGATAAGTTGTGCCCCGTTGAGACTGAGCTTGTCGTCGGAGATGACAATGGTCGCAGCCGTCAAATCAGTGAAAGCATTTGCAGCTTAGTCCGGCAATATTGTGGTCGAGACAGTGGCGTAGTCCTTCTGGCTACAGCACAAGCCAAAGAGTCGCTGCATAACGTTATTGTGGGTGGGCATGTAGTTAGGGAGATCGTAGGGTTGAAAGCCCCAAACAAGGAGGGTAGGAGGAGAGTAATGGAAATGGTTGTCAGACACAACGCCACTGACGCAGATCCAAATGAGATAAAACCTACTTCAGAAAGTCGGCCAGTGACTGCCAATGGCAGTGCTAGCGAAGACGAAGGGGCGTGGATGGACGGCTCAAGTGTGGGCAGTCAAACGGGGCCATCGAGTAAAACAGATGGGTTTATCATCTCCTCCGATCTCGACTTCCTCGACCTTGCTGGCGAGACAGATGGGTATATGCCAGGCGATATCGTTCTCCTCGTTGCTCGCGCTCGAAGCGAGGCATTGATTCGATCTGTTTCGAAAGATGCTGATTCCGTCTCCATTAGTCTCACTCGTGGGGACTTTGATACTGCACTCAAAGGATTCACACCGGCCTCACTACGAAATGTAACATTGCAGACCAGTACTACGACTTTTGACTCAATTGGCGGCTTACACGCGACTCGAAAGATTCTCCTCGAGACTTTACAATACCCTACCACATACGCTCCTATATTCGCTCAGTGTCCACTCCGACTACGGTCGGGTCTATTGCTTTACGGTTATCCAGGATGTGGCAAGACGCTGTTGGCTTCGGCTGTAGCAGGCGAATGTGGTCTCAACTTCATTTCAGTCAAAGGTCCGGAAATCCTCAACAAATACATTGGTGCATCAGAGAAGTCGATTCGAGATCTGTTCGAACGAGCCGAGGCTGCCCGGCCATGTGTTCTCTTCTTTGATGAATTCGACTCAATCGCACCAAAGAGAGGTCACGATTCTACCGGCGTTACAGATCGTGTCGTCAATCAATTGCTCACTCAAATGGACGGTGCCGAGGGATTATCCGGAGTCTATGTTTTGGCTGCAACTTCGCGACCTGATCTCATCGATCCAGCGTTACTCCGGCCTGGAAGATTAGACAAAAGCCTAATTTGCGACCTCCCCTCCACAGAAGACAGAATCGACATCCTTCAAGCCCTCGGCAAAAAGCTCACCCTCAGCCCCGAAGTCCTTTCCGCCCTCCCCTCAATCGCCTCCCGCACAGATGGGTATAGCGGCGCCGACCTACAAGCCCTAATCTACAACGCACATCTCGAAGCCATTCATGACGTTCTCGGGGACCAGGACCACAGTACCCCATCATTAGGAGCAAAAGCCGCAAATGGTACAGCTTCTTCTACAGCGAATCGGAACTTCGTACAATTCCGCTACGGCGAAGAAGAAGAGCGCGCGGAAGCAGAATCACGTTCCCGAGGCGGACACAACAAAAGCAAGATCCTCGCGGAACGCGCTGCCATTGCTGCGAAGCTTTCGGAAATCAAAGCAGCGAAAAAGAGAGCGAAGAGGGGACAGGTTGAGGAAAAGGGGGAGAGGGAAGAGAAGGAACAGCAAGAGGTTATTATTGGGGCGAGACATGTGGAGAGTAGTTTGCGCAGTACAAGAGCAAGTATTAGCACGCAGGAACGAAGACGGTTGGAGGCTATTTACAGAGAGTTTGTGGTAGGACGAAGTGGGGAGATGAGGGACGGGGAGGGGGGAAGGGAGGTTGGCGGTAGGACGAGTTTGATGTGACATGATGTGATATGTTGGTAGAGGAATGAAAAGCTTTTGCTTACGAGTCTAATCTCGAATATTGTGTAGGTGCTTACATCTAGTTGAGTCTTATGATTCTCTAATTGTCCCCCAAACAACCCCCGTCTCAATCGACGTTTCCAGTGAGTGACAGGATCAATAGCCTTTATCAAAGGGAAAGAGTATAAACCTCTCAGCCCCACGAGTACCGCGATACAAATAAAGTTCGAACTTCGAAGATCTTCAAATTGACCTGTTAATTCCGGGGCAGCCTTTTCTTCCTCTGCTGCACTTCGCCAAGTATGCCTTGCATATATATATATAGATAGATAACCCTATTCTTAAACATAACTCAAAGTAGCACAAATATCAGTATTGATTAAAACATGTACAACACCAACTGCTGATTCCCGTTCTACGACTGATCTTATGGTTTCACGCGAGAAATTAGTAATACTGTACAGGATCTGGAGTAGCGTTACTACCTATCTTGTGCCGCAGGCTGGTTTAAGGTTATGAAGTAGTACTAAGTAATAGATTGCGTCAAAAAGTGGAGATATACTACCTGCTTCTAATAGCTATAAATATATAATTTGCACCCTGGTACTTTTCAAAGTGGATAGTCAACGTGAAGTGGGGATATGATGATACTCTAGTTCACATGTCCTTATTATTGCAAATAGAAATCGCTAGAATTACAATAAGTCACCCTGTTCTTTCCTCTTAATGCTTAAGTTTAAAAAATAGGAATACTAATTTCGCGGATAGACGCATAGATTAATTCTGGTATTGGATATCATTAATCATGCATAATATTCAACTACCCCCTTTTATTTCGACGCTGCCTTCGAGAACTTTGCACCTTGACATTCATCTACAACTTCTTAGCTATCCCCCCAAACCTAGCAATATGGATCTTCTACAATTAACCTTACCGCAGAAGTAATGCACATTTGCAAAGAAGGATTCTGTCTGGGATCTTGTGTCTACATGTAGTGATCCTAACCGCTCTTGATATTGGCAGTTGCTAGCCAGTCGCCGCAAACTAGGACTGAAATATTCCGGGTGCAAAGGTTCAAGCCAACGTACTATCGCCGCCTGGATCATGGCCCCGAATATATTCACGGACATACGGATGTTGATTCTCCCTGTACCGGTTATCTGGACCCTGCAGGTATCGAGGGGACTTGAGGTTGGTTTGATCGTCACTTTCTCGTTGCTGGCATGTAGGCACGCCATGGAATCCAGCTTAAGCTTTCCTCGTGTAACAAACTGCTTTCCACTGCCGTCTCGCTGCTTCTGTAGGGCGGTTCGTCGCGAATCTAACTACCAGGAGCGACGACGCCACCATTAAAGCCACGATGCTACTCATCTGGCTGCAAGTAGAGCCCGGATGCTATATGATCTCGACGTGTTTAGCTACCTTGAGCCCATTGCTAGACAGGGTCGCTAATTGTATGCTCACAAGGTTTCCGAACGAGACTTTCATGCGGACCTTTAGATCGAAAGGCTCTACGGGACAATATGCAGCTGACAACACGCTGCGGAATGTGCAGTTTTCGTTGCAGCCTCCCTCACCCTCCAGACATCCAAGCAATGTGATTCAGAGAATTTATTCCAGCGCACCACTGGCACAAAACAGTCCCACTAGTAGTTGTCGAGTCGATTGACACGGGTCAGCGGATGGGGGTAGCACCTCGCTGTATCAAAATCAACAGTTTTGTAGTGCTATAAGTGATATGTACGCCATTCATAAGAAGGAATATGGAAAAGATGGCCCGAGTACCATGTCGAGGAGTCAGGTGGCGCTGGAAGATGGGCTGTTCTATGAAGAGAGCAATCGAGATTGATATCGAGGATAGCTTATGGTTCTTTTCCATGCAGGGAAATGGAAAAACTGCAAATAAACGTGTCGTGCAGTGCATGCGGTACTGTTACCTGCTTATTAAGTACTCCACACGAGTAAATCTTTAACGAAAAAGCAGCTAAGTAGATTCGAATCATTACAACGGTAGCATCCGATTAACTTATAAGTTATAACCAACACACTCAAGTTTTGCTTTCCTTAGTCACTCGATGCCTTTGACTGAATACATATGGTCCCAAGAATAGCCATTCTGGTTGAAGTCATCTAGTTAGGAAGCGAATAGTTTGGAGTCTTTCGGAATAATTGCCTGATCACAAGACGGCTGAAACTTAGGGGGGTAATAACTTTCACAAAGTAACGCCACATGGAATGATCATTGGCAATTAATTCTCCACGAACCTGGTTTAGAAAAAGAACGTCTTATATCACGAGGGCCTGGCCTGGTTGGGGCTGAATAGCGTCTCGCTAAATGTGACAAACTTGGTTTAGCGCTACCCCTTTCTACATAACATGCTACTAATTCAAGGAACCAGACTTCAAAACTAAGCTATTTCGAATTGAAATATGATGAGAGCATTTATATCAAAGAATATTATCTTATTAGAAAAAAAAGGAGAATATTGAATAATGCAGAAATTGATCGCCTGAGATATTACGAGATTAGGCAGTTTGAACCCGAGATGCCGCTAATGTACAAGTACTACAGTGCAGGAAGCTGCACCTTCATTTGGACGCGAAGTCTAGGCTACAGTTTCTCTACTTGAGCAATTTCGTTTTGCGCCGTTTTTTATGCTGATACCCTTATGCGTTCTATTAAAAACTAACCCGAAGGTCAAGCCACGTCCTATTCTCTTCTATCCATATATACGAGAAATCTATGAATGCCCACTCTCGTTATAGATACTATGCGGAAGCTGTTTTACTTGCAAAGAATATATAATATATATATTTAAATACATGGCTTTATTGCCTCCTACATCCCTTGATTAACCCTAACCACTAATACATAACCCTCAGCTCTAACTATTCTTAATATAATAATTAGCTTTAGCTCAAGAGTCATTAGTTGGACGTCCAATATATACATACCTCGGATAAAAAGACAAAGAGAATAGCTTCCTCAAGGGTCCAAGCCACCTGGGCTAGTCCCGCATGCCGGGTCCCGGGGCGCCGGGGCCTCTTACTACCCCGTATCTGCTCGAGGGTTTTCACCTTGCATAAATTAACAACGCCTCAAAATCCCTAAGTCTTCGAGCTGAGTTCTTGAGAATTTATAAGTATGCCATAGTAGTACTATCGACTGATATCTGCAGGGCCTCGTAAGGAAAGTGCTGCCACCTAAAAGCACAGTGCGCTTGTACGACAGTGACGACACGTACAAAGTAAACACGAGACATTTAACATCGAATGTCACAACGAATTCAGTAGGCTTGAGACAGCGGGTCCGGCATCGGGCTGGTTACGTAGCTTTTTTGAGAACACGCGGAAGTGATATTTATTACTTAATTGTCCGAATAGAGAGAGAATAATAAAAAGCAGTACATATTACTCATATAATGATTTACATGCACTAAAGTATAGGTGTCAATATACCATAGACGCTAATATAGGAACCATGATACTACTCTATAAGTAATAATATATAATGCGTATAGAGTATAAGTAAAGTATAATCAAGTACAAACCCAGCATAAATTTAGTATAAATCGAGGCATATCTGCCCCTGAAAATCTTAATTCTCTTCAGTCATCTATAATTTCCGGCGGCTTAGTTTTTAGAATAGTTCAAGAACTCGCCCTGTAAGAAGATTCCAATGCTCGTAGCATATTACCAAATGCGTAGGGATCTCCATATTACATCATTTTACATGGCCCTAATATAAGCTTAAACTTTATTAGACCCATAAAAATATACAATACGATAATATGATAGTCTGCTGTTCCACATATTCTCTAATTAGAAGCATTTACATGGTGCCGGACCAAAAGATTTATATACATTTTCCAACTTGCTGTTAAGAATATTTATTTGTACGCGGAGGTTTTGAATACAATCAGTGCCTGCTAGAAGTACGTTTGGTTTCCATTTATAAAGTTCTCGGGATTCTTTCTCTTGCCTGGCATGGAAAATGCTTCCAGTAGAAATCTTTAACGAGAACTCCGTTTATCCAGTATGCAAATAGCCTACGAGGCTCGACTTCCCGGGAATATCCCAGCTTTGTTTGCATGACACATCTGCGTGTTTTTACTGGGGCTTTAGTCCGAAGTCCGGCACGCCCCGCACGCCAGAGATGATTACTGCATGCCTAGCCACGTTAGGACCCTACGTGCATGTGCAGACCCTGATCGTGAGATCTATTGGGCCTAGGTCGACCAACTTTGAGGGTCAAATGCTTTCCCTTCGAGATATTTACAATTGCCAAACGATGGGAATTAGTGCTAGCCGTGGAGAAGTCTTGGGTATATAAGAAACCTTTCCCACCATGGAAGAAACAAAAACATCAACCAGCACTCATTCGCTTCTATCCTCTTCACATCCACTCACTCAAGAATCCCATCGTCACTTCCAAACAGTAGATTATTCAGACCACAAAAACCAGCAAAATGTATCACATTCTTAAATTCACCTGCCTCGCAGTCCTTGCGACTCAAGTTGGAGTTTCGCTCTCTCACCCTTCCGTCGAAAATATCGAAAAGCGCTTTGTCCCGCTCAGTATGGGCCTTGCTAGTAGCTACGGCGCAATTGCATCCATGATTTTGACCAGTACTGGAAACACCCTGATCACCGGGAATTGCGGAACCTGCCCTGGCACAGCAATCACGGGATTCCCTCCCGGAGTATGCACTGGCACTACATCTGCAGGCGGAACAGATGCTTGCCTTGCAGAAGCTGCTTGTCTCTCAGCTTACAACAATGCACAGGCTGCTGGACCAACTGTTGCGCTCCCTGCTGCTGATCTGGGAGGCCAGACCTTCGCTCCAGGCGTCTACACGTTTCCCACATCTGCAGGGTCGCTGACCGGTTCTGTCACTTTGGATGGAGCAACGAATTCTAGTGGACAGTTCATTTTTTTATTGGCGACAACTTTTGAGGCCGCTGCTGCTTCGGAGATTCTGTTGATTAATGGAGCGCAGGCTTGCAACGTCTACATCATTGTTGGATCCTCCGCAACGATTGGGGCTGCAAGTGCGCTGCAAGCAAATATACTCGCGTACACATCTGTAAGGAAATCCTTCCTTCTCTCCAATACTGCGACAGAGTTCACCATGTGACTTGATGCTAACTTCGCAACTTCTCACTAGGTGGCAGTTAAGAATGGCGCGTCTAACAACGGCGTCTTCTGTGCGCTGAACGGGGCAGTCACTCTGATTAATGATGCCCTCACTACTCAAACCAATTGCAGCAGCCTCTAGAGAGATTCTATGCTTCCATGTTTACTTGATGCTGTTGTGTGATACCCTTTTCGTTAGCACTACTTTTATTAGACCACTTGCAACCATTGGAAAAGCGGTCGTTTGAAGTATTTGGAAATTATTTGTTGGATTAGTAGCAATGAATTGAAACTTTAGACTTGGGAGCATTCGATAGTATAAAAAGAAATTTTCAATTTGAGATAATACCAGGTCGTCACTTTTAAGTGACTATTCAGGTTATGAATTAAGACACTCACGTGACTCCACCCCCTATTCATAGTCCATGGTAAACACTCAATTAGAGTCATGCCATCTCTCGTCGGCTAAATGCAGGAAATAATATTCACGCTTTATTGGTCTGTTACGTATTTAGTCACCTTCACCTTCACTCACTGCTCCATATCTGCTCCGTCCATTTTTGTTCGATACTCAATTCGTACCTTCTACTTCTGGCGTCTTTGCTTTAGAATTCACAAGCCGTAACAATCTATGACATCTTCCAATTTCACTTCATCTCCTTCACCTTTCTATCTGGTACCTTTCAATCTTCTAGATTCACTTAATCTCTCTCACCTTTTCCATCTGGTACCTTTCGATCTCTTGCAGTCTTTTGCAACCTCTCGCACTTGCACCCCTTCATACGTAACTGCCCCATATCTCCCTTCTCTTCTCTTCTTCGACCAAGAGTACACACCTACTCAAGTCCGTCAGAGAGAGATCCCATCATCGCTGCTAGTCGTCAAGTCAATCAGTCACCGTTCAAGTTGTCACGAAGTCTCTCTCAAACAGCAGATCTCGCGTTTCATCCTCATTTCTCGGTAGCTTATCATCCTCGTCACTTTCAGCTTTCTTCTTTGCGGAAAGACACACTTAGCTATTCAGCATCTCTCGATACACTATTCAACACTCGACACAGCAATCGCGACGAGAGATTATGCCATTTTCCTTTCAGCTTTGGGAGACATATCATTGCTCAACCTCGAGTTTGTTGTGGACGAAAAGTATTGAGGGTAAGTTTTTCAAATTCACTTTCTCAATTATGGTGTTGACACAGGGCTACAGAAACGTTCGTCGAGACTACTTAATAACACCTGACGTGGTCGTCGTCCCTACAAACAAGAAGGATACTTGAAAAGAAAAGGCAGGCTGAGACGGCAATATGTTTTGAGACTTTGCTAATCTTTTTTCTACAGCTAGAGGTTCATTCACCGACAAACAATCATCATTCTACGAGCAAACGCGGGCAGCCAGCTGCATTTTAGAGCATCTTTGGATCCGATACATCGCCAACCTGCTAGTCTCCAAACATACAGTCAACATGGCACTGCAAGGAGAACCAGAAGATTCCACACGCCAAAAGGAACTCCAATTTTGCCAAAAGGTGTTGAATGAGTTGCAACACCCTAAGCAATTTTCGTTCGCAAGTCCCTTTTACATCCCGGTGGACCCTGTTGCTCTTGGCATCCCTGATTACTTCGCGATTGTCAGAAAACCCATGGATCTTTCAACCGTAGAAAAATCTCTCATGTATGGAAGGTACAGAAATGCAAAGGATTTCGAAAAGGACATCAGACAAATCATTAGCAATTGCTACAAATACAACCCTCCTGGAGATGCCGTCCGACTTCTTGGACAACAATTTGAGCACTTCTTTAATCAGCAATGGTCCAAGAAGCCGCAAGATGTAGTTGTCCATCCGCCTAGTTTCTTGCAAATTCTACAAAAAGTCAAAATTCATAAGAACATGGCTAGGACGACGATTCAAGAACGAGAAGATCTACATGAACTCCAAAAGCAAGTTAAGCAACGAGTGGTGACGTTTTCCAAACATGAAAAGGAACTCAAGGCGTCTTGGAAGAACTTGTCGAAGGACCTGGATACTGCTGGAATACCGGGGGATCTCATTGAAGAGATAGACAAGTTCTCTACCAACTTCGGCAGGAACACAAGGCGACCCGCTTTGTTTGTGGGGGAGGGGCGCGATAGCTCTTACATCATACACGATTCAGACCTTTCGGGGTTCAAGAGACTGGCCTCCACATGCTCCGATAAGCCAAATTTACAGTCTTTCAACTTCGTTTGCAAGCCCATAGCAGGGGTTGGTGTTGAGTTCTATGGGCTAAGAGACTCTCGGGCTGCAGAGGAACAATCTATGACATGGGCAGATCGAAATGTAAGGTTCCCTTTGAATTATGTTGATAAGGACTAATAGCAAAAAAGCCTAGGCTTTACAAGCTGGCGATTGAAGCAGCATGCAGAGGATCCGAAATGGCTGTTCAGCTTCTAGTAGCCCTGCCGGACCCCAGCTCTTCTTCGAAAGGAGGTTGGCTGCTCGAATTCCGCCACGAAGAAACTTTGCACGAAGACGGCACTTGCGATGATGAACAACATTGTTGGTGGTTTTGCTCGGCACAGAATATTGAGTTTCCCCTTTTAGCGGAGGAGAAACTGCGCCAAGTTAAGCTTATGATAAGCATTCGCGGTGTTTTGGGATCGGACTGAGGAAGTTGAGTCTGCTGAGGAAGTCTGCGGCAACTCAACTTTCTACTTGGCTGCTGGTATTTCAGGAGCTTGATGAACTGAGACGACACTGCTGCAGCTCATCGATTGTTTAGTCATTCAACATGGCTCAGACATGGTGTTGCTTTTGAGTGACGGCAGAAATTTATGGTAAGTAGCGTTTGCTACACATTGCTCTGCGAACTGGGAATCAAAATGGAGTTTGGGAAATGATGTCTTTAGTCTTTTCGCGATAGTTACCAAGGGAATGAATTTGCGGTTACTTCAGTAATAGTTGTCTTCGCAAATGAAACTTCTATTCACATACTCAGTCTCTGACTATAAAACCCGTAAATTCGTCAAGAATAAGACGTGCCTCACAGGAGCCAAGGCGATGATTGCATAGATGAGGATGAGACACCGCATATAAGAGTTACAAATTGAGAAGTCGTTGCGCTTCACCTAGAAAGAGCGAGGCACCCCGTCCAAAAGCTGTAGATCACGTGTATATTCTCATATCCCCCCCCTAAAGTGCGGTTTCAGTCATTTCACACAACTTGCGACATGCAACCAAACTTGTCAGTTACCTAATTGGGAATCTCACATGCTACATGACTTGCACGTGCTAAAAACGTTGTCGAAACACTTGCGAACTTATTGATCAAGAGTATTGCGAGGGCAGAAATAATCTATAGACGGCCTTAGAGCTGTGCTGGAAATTGTGTTATAGCAGTTGCGACATAAATAAACGCATAATAGAAGCAGAAATAGAGTCACTCCGCACTCCCTCGAAACACATAATGATGCTTCATAGGGGTTAGACGAGCAGGTAGAATAAGTGAAAAGGCAACTGGTCCTTGGTATACCCCGACAGAAGGCATCACGCAATGAGTGAGAGATTAAACGGCGTCGATGTTCGTGGACGCCTAGCAAGAAGATAGAATAAGCTCACTGCGAAGTATTTGTTTACAAAATATCGCATGCTCCTAACCAACTCCAGTGCACCCCTAAATGCTCTCTCTATTTCCAGATTCATGCGCGTCCTCTCTTATACAAGAAGTAAATGGCGCTCATTCAGGATTACGCGGAACCGCTTCTCCCTTCGAAGTGACGATGTGGTCCAAAATCGCAATACGCTGCCGCAGCTTGACAACCTCCCCCTGCAGAGCTTTATTTCTTGCCTCGAGCTGTCTCAGCCGTTCCTTAGCGCGAGTCATGACGAGGGACTTCGAGGGCTTGCTATGGGCTAGATCATTGTCAGCATGTTTTAGGAAAAGCAGCAATTCTCCGAGTCGTGCATTGCGTGGAGTGTCTTACAATCCGAGGATGTCTCGAAGAGATAAGTCGCCAAGTCCGCAATTTTGTCATTTAGTCTTTCTCTGTAGTTCTTTTTAACTATGGTGTGTGTTCGTTTTGAAATTTTCAGGGGTTCTTTGTTCGATTGTCTTCTTTTAAGGCGGGGTTTGCTCGATGCACTCGATGCACTTGTAGCTGATTTTGGCTCCCACGAGTAATTATCAGAGTCCTCGTCCTCCATTATCTCTTCGATGTCGGTGATTTCAGAAGGCTCCGCGGGACTGTTTTGAGGTGACTTATTCGAGACGTGAACACGTTGTTTAGATACTGGACGTGGGTACCCTGAATCTTCATGAAAGACCTGAAGACTTGGACTTGGAAACGTGGACGAATATGGAGAATGGCTAGGTAAAAAGGAAGATATAAGTGAACTGTAACCGTAGAATGGCATGGAGGCTTCTTGTTGGTCCAAAGTAGCCGTAGTATATTGCCAAATCGGCATTTCAGAATGCGGAAGAGCGCCAGTCCAGTGATACTGACAAACATGTTAGATTAACCTATACCCTAAAGAGATAGATAATTTACCCCCTAGTTTGGAGTCTCAACTGCCTTGCTCTCTGGCAATGAGAAATAATCTTGCTGAATAACAGGTTCCATCGTCAGTTCAAAGTGAAACAAAACCCAATGCATGAGATGGTGAACAACTGTGTTCCCAGGATACCGATGTCTTATGTGATGCTCGAGCACTTGAGTACCTTGGCATCTTGGCTCTGCAGTCACTTGTGGTCATACGCCAGCTGTGGTATCTAAGCTTTTCACAAGGACTCATGCGTGTCATGTAGCCAAGAGATTTCGTATATGTCCCGTATCTCTGTAGAACTTAATTGCCCCTGACAGGGCGGCTCTTCATTTGGGTCACAACAGCAGCATATAAGTACGAATGTATGTCGTGCTCTACGTCACTACGTGTATGAAAAAAGTGGCCGAATAAGCCACAAAAACTCGCTTGTCTATTAGGACAGTTTTTTCGTACACGTAGAGGTCATTCCTTTCCTCCTTTGTTACTTTTATTTCATTAGATATATAGTGCGGCGAAATTGCTTACAGGTTATCAATTAGTAATTATGGTATAGTAGAAAGGACCGCAGGTACTAGTAGGTAGTAAATGCAACGTTCATCCTTAAGTGAATAGGTCTAGCTTCGCCTGCGCTGGGAATGTATCCTTTGATGAACTAATGCACCTACGAAGGTACAAATGCATCACTAATCACTGTGATAGAAGAAAAGAGAAAAAGCATTATCTACGTCAAAATACCCCCAAGGAGGAAAGGGGAAATCAAGCTAACTAGATTATTAAGTAATCTTCGAGACTCAAAAGTGCATTTTCCACACCCTCAAGTAGAATCATTAGCCAAATTTCTTTAGCAGTACAAGGACGAAAAATATAGTTCGCTTATAATGCTTTCTACGAGCACGCTATAGACGTTACTATATACTCGAATGGCTTCAAATAAGTCTAGAATTCGTCACATGACCCCCCATTGCTGGAATTGATATAATTTCCTCTTTCGGAAGGTATACCCCGAATACTCCGTAGTCTGTGATTGATGCTTCTTATCTGCCGGCGTCGCATTCCTATTTCGACGACATGACTTTGCGATGGCTCTAAGGAGACACTGAATTGAATCATGGGTATATATACCCAGCCTGTGTCGAATGTGTGGAGGTAATATTCAGCGCTTTTGAAATATGGCGTCTTGGACTGTGTACTGCGGGGTTGCGGTCATCGGCATATTCCTCCTCAGAAAACTGTATCTCAGATTCGCATACACAGCATCTGATCACCGAGTAAGTGATTAAGCTGATTGTTTGGTTTGGGTGTCCCAACACCGTGGAGACCTGAACACCAAGCAGCAATTCCTTCTCTTAGTTGGCTTCTGCTTCTCTCATCATGCTTCATCAAGCTATTCTTTAGCTTAAAGTCGCCGGAGCCCAAACGCTGACAGATTCACAGTTTCAACTAAAGCCAAAAAATGTCTCAATCAGTCAAGAGAAGATTGACGTCGCAAAGGCCTATGAGATCACTCCCTTGGTCGATTTTGATTGGCGGGCCAAAGAGCCCCTTAAGTTTCGAAACTTCAAACCCAAGTATCATTTGACAATGGGTACGCACATTCTCTCGTCTTCTGGCCAATGATGTTATTTGTGCTATTTATTACTTAAATACGAAAATATCCAACGTTGCCTATCATGCTTTACTCGCACTAACATCACTGGTGACTAGGCATCTCGAATCTGTCTCTATCGGAGCTCATCGAGATGGACCGCAACTATGTGTCTCGCATGAAGCTCCGGAAACAAATTATTGAAGAACATCACGATACTGTCATCCAAGCCTCGCCGGCCAGCAGACCAGCCCTCAACGAACTTTACACATGGCTGACCGGCTCCTATTTACCAACCCGCTTTCCCTCCATGTTCACGTTGTCGCCAACTCATCTACTCAATTTAGTCACTTCGGAGTCTCTTCCATTACAGCCACCCACAGACCCAATCCACACCTTCGAGCTTCTAGGGAAGAATATAGACGATGACTTCCTGTTGCTACTGCCGTCAAGTGATGGTGATCAATACGAGCTAAAGGGGTTCATAACGTGTTTTCCTTCGGGTTTCAATACGAAAGAGAAGTTCGGGATGACGCTGAGAGATATTCATACTCCCGTTCCCGGATATAAAGAAAAGTTGGGGAGGAGCATGGATAGATTCTTCGAGAGATTGGAAGTGGGGAGGGTTGTGCAGAGATCAAACGTAAGTTAGGCCTGTATCTCCAAGTAATCTTTGCCGCTGAAGATTCTCAACAAAGTGAGATATCTTCGAAAGTACTTTACTGACAAATTTCTAGTGGGCTATAACGACCCATGGCCGGTTGTTTGCAGCGAGTGGCACCCACTTATACGAAGGCGAGGAGCCTGAACCAGAGGACATCGACGTCAATAATGCAAGTCCTCTACCACTTGCCCGTTTCTTCTCGAGAACCCGCTAATTCCGAGTCTAGACTTTCCTTCGGTGTGAGCGTCAGCTATTACATCGACTCCCCAAGTCCAAGGCATTAGTCTTCTCGTTCAAAACCTACCTGTATCCCCTTTCGGATATCAAAAATGAAGGTTTAGGTGAGGATCTCGCCCAAGCTATTGACGGGCTGAAAGAAGGTAGTGTCCCAGCTATGCATTTCTACAAGCGGGGAGTTGTCTGGGGAGAAGCTGTAAAAGCCTATCTTCGAGCTGAGTGAGAACAAGTCACTATATAGTATATGCTTAGCTCAGGATGGTGACTTTGGCGCTATAAAGCTGAAGTTTTAAAGACCGAGTTTGATAATCTAGAATGCCTTGTCGAAGTCCCTAAGAAGCTTACTCAGGCGCTTTTCATGCTCAAAGGTTAGTGGAGTTCGGTTGCTTGCCCGGCTTAGTTCGTACCCGAAATGCTTGCTTGGGTCCCTTTATCGCGATGTCTCCTGCATTTGTGTGGCATGTGGATGGCAGAAATTATGAGCTGAGCTACCGACACGAGAATCAGGAACAATCACGACCTGCGGGCTTTTCATACTTGTTGCCAAGATTACGCCCATTTCCCAATTTAGACAGGGTCGAAATCATCTGTATTCGCATGTAGCACAAAACCACGATTGCTTGACTTGTCCAAATCTTCGAAGGTTCACTTTCATACCCATGGCAGTATAGTACCTCGAATCTGCATATTAGGTGGGGCAGCATGCAAGATCCACGAGTCGAGCTTCCCTGTGCATTGCATGTCCCTGAGATCTTGCATTATGCGATCTCTCTGCCAAGATCTATGCACACTGCTTTACTGTACATCCACACCTGGAATGACAGGCTTGCTGCACCAGTACCTTGCCAAAGGAACAAAATCCCGGCTCCATCGGAGAAATCCCACGCGGTAGGACAGGATCCAAGGCACGTCGTGGACTCGTGTTTGCTGAACCTGCATTGAAAGATTTCCCATGTATTTGGATATGGCTAACAATAAACATGACCCTCACCGAAAACACGGAAAGCCTAATCCTATATCAACTGATTCTGCCTACGACGGCTATGCTATCTTGGAGAAGATGAAACTGCCATGTGCAGTCTGGCCATGTGGAACTTACAATGAGCTGGATTTGGAATTTTGCACTGTGCGTAGCCTGTCCATAAGCTCTAAGCCCTATCACTTTGGGAGAGTGGAAGCCTTCTCGTTCAATTGTGGCATTGCTTAATTGTATGATTGTGGGCAGCGGGCTTTTCGTGGCGGATCTGGAGAATGGTCTGATATCTCTTTCTACGCGTCATATACCTTCAATATTACTCGGCACGGGGTCCCGATGCTTGTTCTTGATTCCGTTCCTGGTCCGCGTGTAGGATTTCTACCATTCCGAACATTCTTTGAATACATGGCGGAGTTTGGTAATAAGGGGTCATGACTAGTGGACTAAGCGTGGAGGATCGGATGTATAAAAGCTCGTACTTGGCAAGAAGTCTTGTTTCTCATCTTTAAGCCTTTGATATTCTTCTATAAAGATTCATACCTCCACAATCCCCCATTTTCTCGCCCTTCACTTGTCCAACTTTGTATTAAGCTAACATGCGTCTTACATCTCTCATCGCCGTTAGGGTGGCAGTTACAGCCGTAAACTGCTTGAGTTTTACTGAAGCTCGTAACGCTGCTTTGAACTATGTCTCATCATCCATTGAGGTCCTCAAGCGTGCTGTCCCCGAACTACCTAAGCACGATGTAGTTCCAAGAAAGAACAATTGCCCCGCCATCTGGACATCCATCGTCAGCGATCTCAGTGCTATGTTCCTCGGCTCAGACGGGAAATGCAATGATAATGCTAGAGCTGCTATCAGAATAAGTGGCCTCCATGTCTAGTTAACTGCTTGCAGTTTACACTTTCCATTTCCATTTCCTTCCATACCACCCTCTCAATATTACATAAAACAAACGATTTAACTAACACACAGGAATGTTTCCACGACTGCGGAACCTGGGATAAAACCCAAGGCTCCACCGGGGGATGCGACGGCTCCCTAATCCTCGCCTCCGAAGTCTTCAACCGTCCCGAAAACGGCGGCCTACAAAGCATATCCATTAAGCTTACCGCGCTCTGACAAAAATAGCCCTCCGTCTCCATCGCAGACCTAATCGTTGTCGCCTCCTCCGTCGCAATCGTGACCTGCTCGGGCGGACCCCGCGTGCAAACCTATGTCGGCCGCAAAGATTCCAGCACGCCTGCACCTAACGGCTTGCTTCCAGATGCCCATGCAGACGCCGCGACGCTGTCAGCGTTATTCGCAAACAAGAGCTCGACGCCGTTGATTTTGCCACCCTCATCGGCGCGCACTCCACCAGCAAGGCATTCACACAGCCTGATATTCCATTCGGCGGGGCCCAAGACAGTACTCCTAACCTCTGGGATATCGATTACTATGCGCAGATGCTGAGTACGGTGGCGAATGTGTTTAGTTTCCAGGCGGATCGGAATCTGGCGGCTGATGCGACGGTGGGGAAGGAGTTTAAGGGGTTTGTGGGCAACGGTAACATCAATCATAAGACTTTATAAGTTTGGAGAAACAAATGTGGTTGAGTTATGGCTAGGAATTTCAAGTTTTGAGGTGCCAAATTCTGCAACTTTTTTCACTCCTCCTTGGTCCGTGGCTCAACACGGGTCGCTTGCGGCTCATATCCGTTACGCCTATATCAAGGGAAGAGGGAAATGGGGACGGGAGTTGGTTGGGAATCGACTCAGAAAGTGGTAGCGAATAGTAGTTCTGCCGATACTTTTCGATGGCTTTTCGGTAGGCGTTTGAAATTTAGGTTCGGGCTCCGAGGCCTAACGACGGTTGGAAAGGAGCCAGTGAAGCTTTCCCTATTTTCCCAACAACGGTGCAAAGAGCTAAGGAGTTTAGCTGGAGGATGGCTACCAAGGAGCGACTATAGCTTAACCCCAACTTCCAGCCATTCGGTTTCGCTCCGCGCTAGGGTTGATGACTCCGGGACCAAAGTTAGGATAGAACTTGGAAGGGGGGGTCGAGAAGATGATGCGCTATTCGATTTGCACTTCCTATATGTGATAATATGCTTTGCTGCTCAATCCTATCTAAGACTTGAGCATGTAAAGTTTCATGCATTTTGAAAGATGCAGGATAGGGCGCAAATGCTGTTGGCAGTGACTAGTGTCTTTCTTGTTGTCACATGGGTGACTGTCGCTTTGAGATGCTTTGTGCGTATAAGGATCGTGAAGGCGTTTGGATTGGATGATTATCTGATAGCATTCTCGCAAGTAAGTTGCAACTGTTTCACGAGGGAGACAGGTTATACAAGGTCACTATCAGTACTAACTAGTCATAGGTTATCTTTACTGCTTTTTGTATTACTCTGATTCTTGCTGTTCATTATGGCACAGGACGTCACAATGCCGACGTCACCAGCGAAAATATTATAGAAGCGGTCAAGGTTCGTCTTAAAAGTCATGCTGCGTATTGGAACTGCTTTCAACCTGCGTTACGTAGTACCAAACCCTCGCTGAGCTCTTCTATATCCCCGAAACAGCATTTATCAAACTCTCTGTCGGCTTCCTTCTTCTACGCATAACACCTGACGGCGCTAAATTCTACCGCTATGTTATCTTCGGCTCGTTGGGTATCCTTTCACTTTGGACCATTATATCATTTTTTATTGTCCTTTTCCAATGCCACCCCGTGTCTTACGTATGGGATAAGACTTCCGGAAAAGGGTCTTGTAAAGATGCCGTTATAGTTGTGAATACAGCGTATGCATTCTCAGCGATGGACATTCTATTTGACTGGGTTTTTGCATTGCTACCTCTGCCTATGCTATGGGATATTAAGATGTCGCTGCAGGTAAAGATGTCGTTATTCGCGATTTTGGGATTGGGGATTTTGTAAGTCTAGGGTTCTTTATGAATCTCCAGTGTAAAGACTAATAGTTTTAGCGCGAGTACTGCCACCATTGTTCGTCTAAAGTATGTGATAGCACTTACAGACGTCGACGATATTCTTTGTATGTTCTTTCCTCCCTGCCTTGATTAGGCACTGACTTTCTTATAGACTCTTACGCGAAAACCCTGGTTTGGACATGCGTCGAAACTGGCCTGGCAATTATCGCCGCTTCTGTTGCAACTCTCCGTCCACTCTTCAAAGTCATCCATATCCCCAGTTTCTACGGTTCCGGTCCCCATTCCAACTCATATCCAAGACAAACGACCACCGCTGGCTACATTCAGAGTTACGATTTGGGATATATACAGCATACGGAGAATAGAACAAATAATACAACACATATCCGCGCGACAAGCGAGGGGAACACCAGCCAGGAAAGTATTCTCGAACATGCAAATAAGAAGGGGGGTATCAGCAAGCAAACGGATTTCGTGGTCAGTTACGAATCTGGGCCTATGCCGGAAGGGAAATCATCAGGATAGGCAGGTGTTATTTTTTGTAATTTAGGGAGGCGCTGCGTCGAAAACTTATCCTCTAGGGACTTTATCTAATTAGCTATAAGCTAGGGCGACTGTAATACTTCTACTTTATAATAACACTCTTAAATCTCTATATATAATTTGCGCGTCTAATTCATATATCAAGATTTCAAATACTTAGCCCGGGTAGAATAACTCTCCTTTGAAACGTAAATGTAGATAAAATTCGTAGATAGATTACAGCGGAATTTACTATAGTTAGCTTTTAATATTCCACGCCGCATAGTATATTATAAATTAGTACTACTTTTTCTTTCTATCTATTATAAGCCTTTTTCTTTAGAGATAGCCGTAAAACACTATAGGAGTTAAAGCTCTTATTAATAATACCTATTCACAGGCTCTTTCTAGCTAGTAGAATTAAACAGCATAGTATCTCTTAAGAGTAGGTCTAGTTACTAAGGAGGAAACTTAGTAAGTACTTATTAAGATCGTGGGCTTATCTACCAATGCGTGGACTAGTCGTATATATATTACATATTAGGATATAAATACAAACCCAAATATGTTAGAAAGTAATACTACGGATTTGTATAAATAAACCTCTGGAAGCTGTATTCTTAACTAGAATCAAATGTGCTTAAGAGATCATAGTATTATTTTATAGGAGGGGTATGCTTAGTAGATGAACGCCGGGATAAGCAGAAGGGAAAATGTAAAGCAAAGAGAGAAGACTCTCTCTAGTGCATCCATTATATAAGTCATTTATAGCTTTAATTATAAAAGCACTAGCTTAGGCTCATATCCATAGCTCTGAAAGTCAAGCCCAAATCATTGAAACCTAGTTGTCTTTTCGGCAGCTCTTTCAGGTGATGGACTACAATTCAGTGCATAAAGACGAGAAAATGCAGGTGCTTATAATTCTCAACTTTCGCCGGTATTACCTGCCACTCCTAAATCAACGTCGCAAAAGGCTGACCGAAAATAGTGAAACTCAATTCTTCGTCTTCATCTTCATCATTCATCTCCCCTCCACTACCTCACCTTATTACCCTCAACCAAATCATCAGCTCTTCCTACTATACCTGCTGACGAAATAACCGTTTCTGAAAATAGAATCGTCATACAAACAAGCCAGCCGTATCGTGTGCAGCGCCGTGCTATAATAAATCGCACAGCAGACGGTCTCCCCTCACCGGACCAGCCTCACTCCTGCCTTTGCCTCGCACAGCTACATACTATACTATACAGGGATAACCACGTGCCGTTCTCTTCATCTAAACATACTCCGTATCTCGGGCGTAACACCCGCAAGTATGTCTCGTAGCTCCAGATTAAGCAAATACCGTTGTATACGTATTGCTAGCCAAGTTATTCCGTACGCACCCGTCGCCCGAACTTTGGGGTTCAAGAGCTATTAATATTGATAATGATAACGATACTTCAGTATTTCTGCATTTCAAAGGTATAATCGCAGCAATTCAACACTCATACAGAGATTCCTTACTATAGTCAACAGCCAATATATTTCCAGCCCACCAAATGTCGCATGCGCGTTGTAGTCGCAACCGGAAGCTCCCCGCTATCGGGTCAGTCGACAGACAGGGCAAAGCGAAGGATCCAAGAGCCAAGGAATCGATTACATGCAGCAGCGTATCGTATCGTATCGTACCGTATCATGGCATGGGATCGAGCTCGAGCCGAGATGGTCCTATGCGTGCATGCGTTCGTGCGTCCGACATGCCGCAAATAGATTCCGCGTGCGCAATAGTCCAGGTCCTCGTTGCTCTACTCCGTACGCATATATATGCCGCAGAGAGCCTCAAGATCTGCCGGTGCGGTTGTACAGTACAAGGTATAGGAAGTGTACGGAGGGAGGGGGGGCGCGGAGTAAGCAATTTGTTTACCGTACCGAAGATAATGAGCGCCGCGAGAAATCTTATATTAGGGAATTTAAATGTTATCCCATCCCATAACTGGGAAATTGCTTATGTAATTGGATTTCAGAAAAGAGTTGTGTACTTGTATGGAGGAACATGCGACGACGGTGCATGGATACCACGTGGACCTGCACGGTCTGTACTCTGTAGCGTTCAAGATGCTAGTATAGAAACCATGTACTGGACAGACACAGTCGCACATGTACGAGAGACGCAGACACCACTGGACGCCACCTGAGACGGAAGAGCAATGGGAGTGTGGCATCCACGGTTACATTCGGAGCTGATGCATGCCAAGAATTGACGTACAAGTGCAGTAGGTAGTAATAATTCTCATGCTGGGGTAGGTCAGCCCCAGAAAGGAAGAAAATGGCATGGCGTGGTATTCAAGATCAGTCTGATCAGATGAAAAGTTGTCAGGGGTTACTTTACGCTTACTTCCTTGTAGGGTTGGAGAGTACTGGATATGGTGTGGAATTTTAATGCCCTTGATCTGTGTGATCTGTGTCACCTAAGTGACAGGGAGGCAATAAAGGGGTTTATTCGTACTTTTTGGAATTCAACTCTAGCTTGGTTGGCCATTTTGATCGAGACATGGAGTTTGCTACGACCGCGTGAAGAATATTCTATGAAAGTGAGCTTAGTGAGGTGGTTTGGCACGAGGGGTTCATCGCTAGATGGCTCCCTTGGTATCAGTGCTAGATTCATCTCCTGGAAATAATTGAGGATGGATTGATAATAATATCGTCACCATATAACTACCCATGATCACAGTCGCTGGAAGGTAGGAACTAGGAAGTTCATTGTAAGCGGTTATAAGTATATTTGTCGCTTTGGCGTCAAAACTCAGATAAACAGGTATCTGCAAGCCTTCCCGTGCTTCTCCATTGTCATCTGACGAAAACACACGAAGGAGACTCGGAGTTTGAGAGTGCTAAATGATAAACGCTAGGAGTTTTAAGCTTCTAGAAATTGTTGATATGAACGTGCAGATGAAGAAAGCAAGAAGCGAAACTGGGGAAAATGGTTAAAGGATACTGCCAATGCGAATTTATTTGGCGTAGTCAAAAACTACTGCAGCTTGAAGCTGTCTCTCTACTCTAGTTTCATCGAGGAGACATCTGGACAGACAGGAGCTGCCAGCCCAATCCTCGTCCACTTTACAGTCAGTGCTCATATCAGACCCTCAGTGCACTTGCAACATGTCCAATATATAAACCGCATTGCAGACGAATCCTCGACATGCGCATCTACCCATTACTGCAGCTCCCCCTTAGTAATCTGTGAAACCTGGGTTTCCTCGAGGCCAAAGTCCCGTCTTTCATAACCCTCCTAGCAGCATGGAAGCATCACATTACAACAGTGTATCCGGCATGAATCAACGTTTGTGGAAAGAGCTTTGTTGTATTTGCGTCTGCCGAAAGTCGCCTTTCTTAGTCCCCTCCAGCCAGCAAATATCTCAATGTACAATGCCCAGAGTGCAGCAGATGCTTGTGCCAATCAGCCAAACCCCATTTTCTTTCCCCATTAACAAGCAACTCTTATCTCAATCTTCGGGCTTCACGTTCGGACTCGAGGAGGCAGAGAATGTCGTCTTCGCGGACTGTGAGGATTCGTTAGCAGCTCATCCTTGCTCTTGGTTTTAATTCCTCCAGAAAATCCTCCAGCAGTCGCTAAAAAAAACCACGCGAGGTCGTAAATTGAGAGCGCTCAGAATCGCAGTATAGAAATATCGTACCTGGGCCCTTGACGTTGCGGATAATGCTTCTGGTGGTATCGTCCATGAACTCGACTCGGACCTGAGTGACACCTCCACGGGAACCTATATTCCATCAAAACCCATCTTTCTGCTGATTTTCATTTCTCATTGTTTGCGAAGCTGGGACATACCGGTACGGCCCAAAACACGAGTGACCTTGACGAGCTTGACGGGGACCTTTGAGGATTCCATGATTGCGATCTGCGATATGTATCAGCTCCTAGTCCTGGGTTCGATATCGATGCAACTAACTGTGTGAATGCGCGGAGAGGGATTCTTTTGTTGGAGTTGTGGTGGGTGGAGTCAAAAGTTCGCGGTCGACGTCGTGAATTTCAATAATTTTCGTGGTTTGGTGTGCGATTTCAACGTCTATTTGTGCGCTAGTCCTAGAACCAGCTAGTCCTGCCCTGCTACTTTTCGGCTCCGCTTGCGACATTAAAGCAGCGATAACGTGGGGCAGTGACCGCAAAAGAATTTGTTTTGTACGAGTAGTTGTATGCTCTGCGCAACCACACAATACTCAACAAATACTTCACTACTGCAGCGCCAACCTGGTCAATCACACCTTTCATTTTCCATATCACTCTCTCACTTGATCTCTTGCATCTGCCTTGCTGCTCATACGATCCTCAATCCCGAAGCACTATATTATTCACCTGCATTGTTACTTTAGGGACTGGTGGACCCCGCCATCTGACACGTTCCCCTGCATTGCATTGAATGCCCCCTCTTGACTCACAATGGATCTTGTAAATCAGTAAGGCACTTCTCTTCACTTCTCTACATCACTAAATCCACAATGTTTTTAACTGAAGAGCCCTCTCACTTTGAATCTTCAGCTAACAAATCCCAAAGCTTAGAAGGCAGACTCCTGTTTGCAGTCCCCAAGAGTGAGTCAACGCCCCAATATCACTAGCCTTTCAGTAGTCCTTACAGTCCAATTACAGAGGGAAGATTACTCCAAGCAGCACTCAACCTCCTCGAAGGCGCAGACATCCAATTCCGGCGCGAATCCCGTCTCGACATTGCGCTCGTCAAGAACCTCCCCATAGCCCTTGTCTTCCTCCCTGCAGCCGACATCCCCACCTTCGTCGGCGAAGGACGTGTCTCCCTGGGTATAACCGGTCGCGACACAGTAGCTGAACATGAGGCAGCGGTTGCGTCAGCCAGGCGAGAACGAGCCGAATCGGGCCAGTCTACACCAGTCGCAGGAGATACGCAATTAGGATGTGAGGAGGTTATGGATTTGAGCTTTGGCGCATGCAAATTACAAGTTCAAGTTCCGGTTAAAGGGCAGTATGTCAAGCCTTCAGATCTGATTGGGAAGAATGTGGGCACCAGCTTTGTGCATTTGGCGGAGGAGTATTTTGCGGGGTTAGAGAGGGAGGCGGATGCTGCGAATGGGGAGGGAAAGAAGAAATTAAGGACGAACATCATTGAGCTGAGTGGGAGTGTGGAGGCTGCTTGTGCTTTAGGGGTCGCGGATGGGATTGTCGATCTAGTTGGTAAGTTCTCCTTCTCCTGTCCAGTGCGACTGCTAATCAGAAATAGAATCCGGAGAGACCATGAAAGCTGCTGGTTTGAAAGCCATTGACACCGTCGTATCAAGTGTAGCTGTCCTCATCCAGTCAAAACACCCCTCAAACCCAGGACTAGTCGATCTCCTTGCCTCAAGAATACGAGGAGTCATCAGTAAGTTCTCACCGACTCCCTTTCCTGACTCATCTAACAGCAACAGCCGCCCAACAATACGTCCTCTGCCAATACAACGTCAAACGCACCGACCTCGCGCAAGCCGCCAAAATCACCCCCGGCAAACGCGCCCCAACCATCAACGCCCTGGAAGAAGAAGGCTGGATGGCAGTAAGCAGTATGGTGGAGAAGAAGAAGATCGCTACGGTCATGGATGAATTGACTGCAATGGGCGCGACGGATATCTTGGTGCTGAATATTGCGAATACGAGAACAGGTTGAAAATCTGAAATTGGGTGACTGGGAGTGACGATTGGATGAATACCCGATGCAAAATGGAAATATATGATGCTTTCTGGGCGTTGAATGCGGAATAGATAAGCGCGATGGTTTAGAAGAGAAAATAGATCGCAGCTTTCAAGGTTTTGGAATCGTTGAATCATCATATTATAAACCCATTGTTCTTCTCATTTACTCAGTCGGAAGTGGCAATTCTCGTTATACCTCAAGCCATGTGTATGTAGATGTGAAGTTCCAGTTAATGTCCTGGTAGAGATACTTTACTGTAGCGGAATATTGGATTTTTCTTTGTTATGAACTTGAGCTTGAGCTTGTGAGGTGTGGAGTTTTATTTATTTATAGTAATAAAATAATTGACCTCGCGTTGGGATCGAGATTTGGG
>QGML01000149.1:0-25760 GCA_007825375.1 Lachnellula willkommii | reverse complement strand
ATTTGAGACCCCGCCCACCTCATCGCCGCCACTTTTACGGACCTTGTCAGTCATAGTACTATTGAGTGCTTTGTATTGAGTTGGATTGTAGGTTTTTGGTAGGTTTGGGTCGCTGAAGGTGGTGGATTATAATACCAATTCGCCAAATCCGGGCGATCAGAGGACTTATTTAAACATGCACAACTATTCCGTGAACACCCAATACTATAGACTACAACATGGGTGCTAATTCTGGAAGGAACTATCCCATACCAGCCATTTCAAGGGTTTGGTGCTTAGCTTGAGTGTGAGTGTGAGGTTCATAGAACATGATAGAATTCTTTATTTCAAGCTAGCGAATGAAAATCCAGATCTGCAGAAACGGATGTCAAAGAACTCTGTGTCTAAAGGCACGAACGAGAGTTTGGAGTTTGGAGTTTGGAGACAGAGACAGAGACAAAGGTGGATGTGGAGCAAATGCTAGACAATGCGATTATACCACTATCAGCTTCCCTCTGGTTCCCACTAAGTGATTCTATGGTAATCTTGACGACTTTTAACAACGTCCATGGTATATGTAAAGTTTGCGACGTAGAAACTCGGAGCCAAATTATCACTTAAAGATGACTTTCTTTTAGGGAGGGGGGAGAAATATAGAGATAAGAAACTGGTCAAGATAGGTGAAGCACATCGGATTTACATGCCTAGCACGACCGTTAGTCTAACGGACAATCACATACTCTACCTCGCTCGGAACATAAAAAGACCCATCTATAGAAGCCAATATAGCCTGTCGATATTTCTCACATGATTTCCTCAAAAACAACCTCTCCATTACATGCAAACCCCACAAAGCCAAAACTTCAACCCTTTCCCCGCACCACACATCTCTCCCCCCTCTCGCCATCCCAAAAAGCCCCCACATAAACCCCACTCAACGATAATAAACCCTCTCCCTCTCCCTCTCCATGCCCCTCCCATCCCCACCCCCCGGCTGCCGACAATCACCAGGTCTATGGTATACACCACAAGCCGGGCATCTGACATCGCAATTCGTGCTGCGGTGGGGCTTGGAGCTTCCGCAGTATCGGCAGGGTGGATTTAGCTGTGGCTGTGGCTTTACCGGTATCTGTGTTTTTGTCTGTCTAAACAGTTAGCCGATGTGAAGTGGTTTTGGTTGTTAGTAGGGGGAGGAGGGAGGACTTTAGTGGGGTTGTGGGCGGGCATTGTAGCTTTGGTGAGGATAAATGGTTTGGTTTGGTATAGATGGGTTGAAAGATTAGGCTGCTTTAGTTGATATCAGGTGTATTATGATGGGGCTGTGTGGTAGGAGGGAGATTGGATTCGTGAGGAGGTATATATTCTGCAAAACCTTGAGCACATTAGTTATGTTTCGATGAAGCTGACTTCTCAAGCGCCCGGTTTATTTCAGGAGTACCGTAGGCTTTGACCAACAAAGGCTCGGTGCCGAAACATTGTCAGGCGGCTCTGTATCATATCATGAGTAGGAAGGAAGTCTTGAGAAAATGTGGTAATGGGCAGGAATTGTGCTGAGTCCGCTTGGAAGTGAGACATGATGATGGAGCAGAAGGACGAGGGACTCTTTGTACTGCAAAAATAGAAATTGCTTGAGCCTGACACCCGAAGCTTGTCTAGACACGCGGCAAAATGAATATCCCATTCGTTCTCATGACTCTGGGATGCTTGAAGCTTACATCTCGAATGTTCTGGAGATCATACTATAGATAGTAGTGATGAGATCGTGGCGGCCTCGGGTTTGGGAATCATTACACGTGAAAAGCCCATAAATACATCGGTTGATAATGATTGAGGGAGATGTTGAACACAACGGCCAACGAATATGGAAGTCAGGGAACTCGCTCTCTCTCTCTCTTTGTGGTTGATAACTTCATCCAACAATGAAAAAACCCCAAATCGAAAGAAGCCTATACAAACTCTTTATCACCTAAACAATACCATTGTACTCACCATTCCACTCGCTATTCATCACAAACACAAAATCTGTTGCAGCATGTTTGCTCAAAACAACCTTCGCCAAGACCTACAAGAACCCTCCTGAACCAGAATCCAGGCTCTTACCTCATCCCCTTCATCACCCCTCGAACACACTCAACAAACAACACATCCGCCCAACTGATAATTTCCAAGGTACGCAGGGAGTACTCATAGACCTTACCAAGTAAAAATGGATTTCGAGAACATGTGGGGGCGGACCAACGAGCCCATTGAAGCGGACCAACAATTATTTTTGTCCCACCCATTCTCCCCGTCGGCATTGTATCCGGGTTCTGTTGCCGACCCAGAGCCAAAACTGGAGCCAGAGCTAGAGCCCGAACCAGCTTCCATAGTTGACAGCTCGTCATTGTTGATCGAAAGGGGATGTGAGTCCCCAATCTTCTGCCCTGTTCCTACCCATGACTGGAATTGGGGACCTCACCATGCAGAGCTTGATTGGTGGAAAACTTGGGTATTCACGATGGACGATAGTGAGAGTGAGAATGGAGACGAAGGCGGAGACGAAGACGAAGAACGCTTAATTAATCGGGCATTCAAAATCGTTGACATGGATAGTCGAGACGAAGCCGCACACAACCAGAGGATCTCTAACTGGGAATTCGCGAAAGATGTCAGCGAGAATGAGGATGGAGACGAAACCGCCAACCAAGCAAACTCCAACTGGACATTCACAATGGATGACAGTGAGAGTGAGAATGGAGACGAAACTGTTAACCGAACGAAATCCAAATGGGACTTCGCAATTGATGCTAGTGAGAGTGAGGTTGAAGCCAATCAAACGAGCTCCAACTGGGTATTCACAATGGATGACAGCGAGAGCGAGAATGGAGACGAAACCGCAAACCAAACAAACTCCAACTGGATATTCACAATGGACGACAGCGATTCCGACAGCTCAAACTACTCAGACCTGCCCCAAGCACCCCCAGCATCCCCAGCCCTAACAGACGCATCAGCAAGCTGGTACTTACAAGGAAACCCTTTCCTCGACCCCCTCGCTTACATCCCGATGTTCGAGGAGATGGACGTCGAGGGCCTGATCCGCGATCCCGGGTTCACATTCGAAGACAACGACGATCTCCGCATCGCCAAAGGATTAGTAACCGAACTCGATCCCCACATGCCTCACGACCTGTGTGGGTGCCAATGGTGCAAACTCCACCGGAAAGGAGGCAACCAAGAGCCGCATGACGCTAATATATGGTGTTCGTGTGTGCCGTGTGAGAAGATCCGACTCAAGGCGGAGAATGATGACGAGTCCGGGGATGTTGCTATGGCGGATGATGACGAGTCCGGGGATGTTACTATGGCAGATTTTGTGTCGCAATTCGAGGATGTTCATCAGTCCACCAGGTCTCGGGTCGAGTTTTTCGAGACGATCAAGGATCGGCTTCGTACCCATAGGCCTTAATTCTCTCTCTCTCTCATTCGCTCTTCACTATCAAAACGGTAATGAGGTGTCCATCCTGGTGCTGAGATGCTATAGATAACAATACTAAAAAACCGAGACAAAGAAGGTAAGCTTTGGTTTCTTTCTTGATTAATAACAAAACAAATTAATTGGGAACCTACCTTTAAGACCAAATGAAACATTGTGAAATTGACTAAACTCGACACTTGTGATATGACAATAAATTGACCTCTAAAGCTTCTTGCTAAGGCAAGGAGATCTAGACGAAAAGTATTTCTGGGAGGTGCTTTAGGCACTCAGCGCCGCACGGTACTGTACCGCACATCTGGTCATCTTAACATGTACAGTACCTCTAGGCCGAGAGTCCAAGACGCGGATTGCTCTTTTTTTCACTGGTACCTTTGGTGCTACCCAAGGGACTTGGAGGTCACGAATCCGTTGCCACCATCCCTTCAATTACTGAATGAAGAACATTTTTCTTCTGTCTTCGTACTCAGATTCTTCGACCTCATTGTCTATAAAGCCATGAAGATAGCAATCCCCAATCAACTCCCATCTCTCTCGGATGTCAGCAATCGTTATGTCTTCAAATGAGTTCGTGACTGAATGTGCGGTATAGACTTCGACTGGCTGAAGCACGAATACTGTTTTCTCCCCGTCAAATGCAACTACCCCATCGCCAGCTTTCATACCTTTCGGTCCAATTCCAATGTATCCTAAGCTGGTTATGAAAAATACATCGGTGGAGAAAGCCAGGGTCAAATTTTCAAGATAGCTTTTGGCATTCAGCTCCTCTTCATCTGCTGCATCATTTTGGCTCTCTCCGCTATCCGCGATGGTTTTCAACGATGCGAAATGTTGAGATTCCAGATATCTCTGATGCATGTCTGAAGAATCTCCGCGGTCGAAGATCTGAGGCCTTGGTAACAGTCCGTCGAGTACCAAGGTCCGTGAGAATGCCGACTCGTCACTCTCGCCGGTGTAACACACTGCCCCTTTCTTATGTTCAGACCAAATAGTCCTTACTCTCATGATATGCTTTAGCTTAGAAGAAAAACGAGCATTCTCATCTTGAGGGAGAGCTGCTGTGTCCACCATCAATTTCACACTATCGATCATTGATCCTTGGATCCCAATAACTGGCAAGATGTCTCGTTTGTGCACAGTGGTGACCTGCCTTTTCGCGGACCTCTGCGTGGACCTGTGCGCTCGGAGTGCCAACCCTCCCCTGGGTATTCTGAAGTCGCATACCCATGACGGAAGAAGTGATACGCCCTGGTTCCCATTGCCTTGAACGGTTGTCGGCCTCTTCTTTCCAGCCATTCGATGAATCCCGAGGGTACCTATCATTAAATACTCCCGTGAGATTGTTATTAGTAGGTCGTGCAGACTTATTGTATAGTTGACTTCGATCTTTATGTCGTTCTCGGGTTGGAAAAGCCCCAGAAGAGCGTAAACAGCGTCTAGTTCATTTGAGAGTCTCTTCTCTTCAAAATGTTTCCATTAACTCGATCAATCTCAATGGTGGTAAAACCTTCTGCTCACTCCATCGAGCATTCAAGATCGAAACAGCCGACAAGAGATCAGGCATTGGATGTTTTGTTTCCGAACCCTGATTTCCGGCCCCGTGTGTCGTTTTCAGGTAAATACATCCAGATGTAGAGAACAGCCATAGCTGTCTCAAATTGTTGGTGGTTGAGAGTTCTTGAATCATTGTAAAGAGTGAGCTGCGACGCCAGCGCAACTTCTTGCACTATCCACAAACGTCGGAACCATTCTTGTCCCAGGAACTTTGCAAGGACAACCCGCCTCGGGTTAATCTTCTTTGAAAGACTACGCAGCGCTGGTTGAAGTGACAGGCCTCTATTAAAAACTCCGATGATAGCTTCATGAGGCCGATCTGGTAGTACTCCATACCTCGGCGACTTGTCCGCAAGGCTGCGAAGCAAAATCAATGCTGCTTCTGTATCGTCGTCTCCTTTCCCCAGCCACGCCAGCATGTGCTCAGCAGTCCTGTACACATCTCCCATGAGCGCTACTTGATGACCCTTTTCATCGCCGTCTTTTTGGTTGATACAAACAGCATCTGCCCAAAGCAGTCGCTTCTGATCGGGTACCTGAAGTGCTGCAGTGCTGTGGCCAGGCTCGGTGTTATAGCCAGGTGACTTGTTTGGAGATTGAGTGTTTCTGAGAAGATGGGCTCTCCCCAAACGTACGAAATTGCTTCATAAGAGGGGTTGCCCTTTAATTTTGCAGTAATAAGTTTACCGTATAGAGCTTCTGGGTCATGAGGATCGGGTGGATGCAGCTCCAAGATTCGTATCTCGGCTTCGGAATTGATGCGTTGGTATCTGTACGGGGCTCCCCAGGGCTTTTGGGAGCGTGAGATGATAGCATTATCCGATGGCTCCATTGAGTTCGTCGGAGAAGTAAAGATCAAGTTGTGTTAGTATGGGGATAAAACGTCTTGACATAAGGCAGTATTTTTATTTGGGAACGGCTGTGAACAACTCAGCCACGGCAGCTGCAGCATTGTACGTGTCGTTAACTCAAGAGTGGCAATGTATGAAACGCTCTCTACAGCGCAGGTTGCCCGTCCATAATACAATACAAAACAACAATGAATCGCCGAAAGCCTCTTCATCTCGACGGCGATGCCGGCCTATGGTGGCGTGGGTGTGGCCAGACTTTGCCGCCTGCGAAAAAGATTGAAGTCAAAACACGCTACTGGAAAAGGAGGGGTCTTTCCACCCAAACGGTTGAAACTTTAAAAGATGCGATGCTTCCCAACGGCCTATTATATTACCATTGTCCTTGGGTTGAGGGCAAAAGGGGACTTGGCTTGGCTTGGGTATGCGATGATATCTCGAAGTACGGTATGCTGGAGGACAACAGACAATAATGATCTCGTGAGAGCTTACGAGTACCTTTTGGCTTGCCTTGCCTTACTTAGGTTGGCTTGGCTTGTTCGGACAAGGTCGACGTCGACATGACAATAATGGCATCATCATGGCATGAGGAGATTGGAGCCCCGCCTTCGGGGTGGATCAGGTGATATCCCCCCCGATATTCCCCCCGTTAGCTTCGACGCTGATCTCGCTCACATGCGCAGGATTACTGGTACGGAGGTTGTAGCATGTGGAAAAGTGGAAAAGTGGGATCTGGAGATGGTTGGTGGGTGGAAACTGGGGAAGTGAAGAGGAAGTGAAGAACAAATGAGAGAGAAGAAGTGTTCAGCACTCGTTCCCCTAATTGGATGATACAAATAATGGAGAAAAAGCTTCATGCAACTCAACCCCGCAAAGTAGCGTGAAGCGTGAAGTGTAGTGCGAAGCTGCGCTGCGCAGCTGCTGGAAAATGTGCTTACGGAGGTACAGCACCAGTCCAGTGTACGAACAGATGAGGTCATTAGCGCAGGGATACCTAGGTATTTTTTAATTACAGGCCATCGCAACGCCCTCCAGGCCTCCCTTCAGCGAATGAGCAGCCTGGGCCCTGGGAGGTATCGGCCTTAGCGGACAGACTAAGCTAATACCAGCCCAGCCTTCCCGATTTCAGAAAGTCAATACCTAATCCTGTGATGTCCTGTTGAGCTCCAGCTCCAGCTGCAGCTTCAACTTTATCTGCCACCGCTTCCTACCCTACCTACCTTTCATTCCTTTCGTTCCCTTCCCCTCCATCATCCCCTCACAAGGAAACTTCACATATCGACGTGTAATTTCAGACTCAATTCGAGCTGTTGGTGTTCCTCAATTGAGCTGTACTGTAAGTTTTACCTGTCATTTCCACTTGTCGCTCCAACGCAGGCCGGGCTCGCGCGCTGACCTTGACCAGCGTGGGGAAAGCGCGAATTCTCGCATCTGGAACCAACACTACCTACCAGGTACCTCAGGACTTTGCATACCTTTCCCTCCTTTCTTGAATTCTTGGATTTCTCAAATACAAGCTTTCCGCAGCTGCTGCCATTCACACAGGCAGCTCGAGTGTTTTCCCAGCACCCATTTTCCGCTTCCTTGAAGCTATCACACCATCTACACCTGTCCATCTACACCTGTCCCAGAGGCAGTTCACTACGCAACGATGGCACAGCACGATGGCCATGCCGCGCATAGAGACATTCGGAACCACTATCTCTTCGAGATAGCTACTGAAGTCGCCAACAGAGGTACGTTGCGCAATCCCTTTGCTCGAGGGGCATGCACACTAACATTGCCAAGTTGGTGGTATTTACTCTGTAATCAAGTCCAAAGCTCCTGTCACCACAGCAGAATATGGAGACCGGTACACTCTTATTGGGCCCCTCAACAGACAATCCGTAAGTTTGGAGTGCGCAGAAGCTTCGAGGATATGTACTGACCAATACAAATCCAGGCTGCTGTCGAGGTCGAAGCCCTTACTCCAACAAACCCCCAGCTTGCCGCAACCATCGAGTCTATGGAAGAACGGGGGATTGGCATTGTATATGGACGCTGGTTGATCGAGGGAGCTCCACGAGTGATTTTGATCGACACGAAGACCGCATACAGATTTCTCGACGAGTGGAAGGCAGATTTATGGAATACTGCTGGCATTCCATCTCCTCCAGGGGACGACGAGACCAATGAAGCTGTAGTATTTGGATACCTTGTCGCGTGGTTCTTGGGAGAGGTAAGAAGCTTAAATCTCTTTTAGAGCAGCGACTAACATTCTACAGTTTGTTGCCCACGAAAAAACCAAGGCAGTCATTGCTCACTTCCACGAATGGTTATCTGGTGTAGCCCTCCCGCTCTGCAAAAAGCGCCGAATCGATGTTACCACAATCTTCACGACCCACGCGACCCTCCTTGGGAGATACCTCTGCGCCGGTTCAGTTGATTTCTACAATAACCTACAATACTTTGATGTAGATCATGAGGCTGGAAAACGTGGTATCTACCATCGGTACTGCATTGAGCGGGCAGCTACACATTCCTGCGATGTCTTTACTACCGTCTCTCATATTACTGCATATGAAAGCGAGCATCTTCTGAAACGAAAGCCCGATGGCGTGCTTCCTAATGGTCTCAATGTTACCAAGTTCTCTGCCATGCACGAATTCCAGAATTTACATCAGCAATCCAAGGAGAAGATCCATGACTTTGTAAGAGGGCATTTCTATGGGCACAACGATTTCGACCCCGAAAATACCCTCTACTTGTTCACCGCTGGTCGCTATGAATACAGAAATAAGGGAGTGGATATGTTCATTGAAGCTCTGGCACGGCTGAATCACCGATTGAAGGCTGCCGGTTCCAAGATGACGATTGTTGCATTTATAATTATGCCAGCACAGACTCAATCGTTGACAGTGGAGGCCCTGAAGGGACAAGCTGTGATCAAGTCACTACGAGACACTGTTGATATTATCGAGCAGGGAGTCGGCAAGAAAATATTTGAGCGAGCTTTGAAGTGGCACGAAGGAGACGCCTTGCCAGATGAAAAGGATCTGATTACCAGCCAAGACAAAATCCTGCTTCGAAGACGGTTATTCGCCATGAAGAGACATGGTCTTCCTCCTATTGTTACTCACAACATGGCCAACGACGCAGAGGACCCAATCTTGAACCAAATCCGGAGAGTGCAGCTATTCAACCATCCTTCAGACCGTGTAAAGATTGTCTTCCACCCCGAGTTCTTGAACTCAGCCAACCCAGTTCTGTCAATGGATTATGACGAATTCGTTAGGGGCACTCACCTTGGTGTTTTCTCATCATACTACGAACCCTGGGGATACACACCAGCAGAATGTACAGTCATGGGCGTTCCCAGCATCACAACTAACCTCTCAGGCTTCGGCTGCTATATGGAAGAGCTAATCGAGAACTCCACGGATTACGGCATCTACATCGTAGACCGTCGCATGAAAGGTGTTGATGACTCCGTCAACCAACTCACATCCTTCATGTACGACTTTGCCGGCAAATCGCGCCGCCAACGCATTAATCAACGTAACCGCACCGAGCGCCTAAGCGATTTACTCGACTGGAAGCGCATGGGTATGGAGTACGTCAAGGCCCGCCAACTCGCGCTCAGGAGAGCGTACCCGGCATCTTTCGACAGCGCCGACGAAGATGACTTCATCCCTGGCGTCGAGCAGAAGATTTCGCGTCCGTTCTCCGTCCCTGGCTCGCCTCGCGACCGCAGTGGTATGATGACACCTGGTGATTTTGCTAGTCTGCAAGAAGGACGAGAGGGCCTGAGTACTGAGGATTATGTTGCGTGGAAGTTGCCGTAAGTTTGATGTTCAAAGGTGAGAATGAGAATTTCAGTTCTAATCTAATTATTCTTAGTGAGGAGGAAGACCCAGAGGAATACCCATTTCCACTTACGTTGAGGTCGAAGAAATCCATGGGTCCCACGAGTCCGGCCGAGGGCTTTATTACGAATGGGAGTTCTTGATGGGGGCGAGGAATGAGCGATCATAGCAAACCGAATCGGATTGAGTATGGGAAAATTATCGCGCGCGCATAGTGAGCGGATCGAGTCTGGGAAGAAGTCTAGTGGAGAAGCAATTTGGTAGGGTGGTGGAGGAGAGAATGCAGGTTATGATAATGTACTAACATGTGCTTTCCTTCCCTTTTTTTCTCTCTTTTCGCTTTCATTTTACTCATTGCGCGTTTGTTGCATCATGGCATTTGTATTATCCTGTCTTGCATGGAATGGCAATCGAAATGGTTTATAGCATGAAATGAATTCAAGAGATTTATCTTGCATGTGTTCGGTTTCAGTGACCGAGAGAGGGGATGCGATCGAGAGATGCAAAGGTAGAGTTATTTATTGACTCTGAGGGAAAGAAGTCACTCCTCATCGAGCAATAGACCAAGTATCGAAAGTACGCACCTCGCCCACATTTGTTGAAGATCGCTGGGTAGGTAGGAGATTGGAGTTCTGGATGGATAGGCGAGGTATAAGTACTTAATTGCCAGTTGCTTAGAGCATTCTTTTCGAGTTCCGATTTTGAGATATTGTCAAGACATTTGCTGTTGTCATTCCACCTCTACCATCTCTCTCTGCCACCACATCCCCCTCCGTTCCATATAAAGGTATCCTACACCCATTAAAGACCGAAGAGCACGAAGCGTAGACCTTTTCCGCAGGCACTCATCGCTTCCCATGAATTGATCCATTATCAAGTACGTTCGTTGAGGGTTGGTAATGAAATGGGTCTTTTATACATCTCAAGCGTAGGTACCCATGACACTGAAAGAAAGATGGGTGGGGTGGGGGTGTGAAAACAGTTGTGTCACGTTAGGGGTTGCTGAGAATACTGTATTTATTTCTTTCTTTTCTGTTGGAGGCTAGTTTTGCATAATTAGATATTATCGCACTGAGTTGCTTCTTGATGTGGGGGGCCGTGCTTGTTGGATGTGGTGTTGGGTGAGGGGATTTTATGATATTAGTGGAAGGATTTGCGGGCGTGGAGTGGAGTGTATATGCGTTGAAGAGAGAAAGAGAGGTTGGGGGATGGATTGAATGCTAGAAGACGGTTGCTAAGAAGTTTTGTTCTTTCTTTTGATTCGGTCGTTCGTTCGTGTTTTGAAGTGAGGGGGTTAGGTCATCTTTGAAATGAATTGCCTCCTTCTGAAATTCAATTTGACGGGTTTATGGAGGTTGAGGGCCTCCCGAAACCACTTGTTATTCCAACCCTTCTTCGTCTGCCTTGGATTTATACGGGTCGATCCAATTCCAGATTCGGAATGCAGAACCTGGATTCTGGCATCTAGTCGAAAAGTACTGAATTTCAACCACCACCCATAATCCCCGTCCCGTCCCCGTCCCCGTCCTCCCAGCTTGCCCCAACTCCCCGTCTATAAAATAAACTTATTGGCCATCAAGGCGTTTTGGCTCTTGCAAATGGAATTTTGTGTGATTGAGGCTCGCTACCGTCGCCTGCTTGGATTAAGGACGGCGAGGCGAGCTGAGATGGAACGGATGTGGCTATGAGCTGAACCTAGGGAATACCTTTTTGAAAAGCTTAGCTTCTCTGTTAAATGGATGAATGCGTGAACGTACGAATGAACGAATGACTTGCTTAACAGCAACTGTAGCAAAGGCAATGAAACCTAGATTTCACCGAGGTTTCATTTATTCATTCTTGATTCTTCTATTCCTCGCAGCATTCAATGAGAAGAGCTAGAAAGAAGTTCGTCGGGAACCGGTCAATCCTAAATCTCCATCCAGGTTGAATAGCTTTGTTCTAGCGCACGGTGTCTGCTTCTGTCATTAATTATAAAGGATCTGTTTTTCCATACAGATCTGAGACCTGGGCCAGAATAAGTGGATTGCTGGGAACGAAAGATATTCACTGGCTCTTGATTCTCTTGCGCCGATGCTTGGAGTATAAAAGACCCCCTCATCACCTCGAAGAACAAATCAGAGAATTAGCAATCTGACGCCCTAGAGAGCGAGTTATGAGCTTCTTTGCTGTGATTGTCTTTAAAGCAATGTAAATAGGTCATCTATTAGCGGAAGAAGGTGGTGATCCTTTGTTTCGATAAAAGGAGGGAATTCTGTGTTTACCTCGGACTTTCACTTGAAACGAGTGGTTTTCTTGACAGCAAGTAGATTTTGACAGCAGCGGTATTGGACATGTGATGAGACAGTGGTTTCTTAGCATATATTTGGCTGCCCTTGATCACCTTCCAAAAAGCCTCGGTGTTATCCTGGATCTCCTGGTATCTCACTTCAAGTTCCGTATACTTATCTTCACTCTCTCGGAGTAGGCTTCGAACATGGGAGCGAGAAGAGCTTACTTCTTTACATACACTGTTCTTGATAATAAAGTGGAAGATTATGGAACTGCTTTCAGATTTCAAAGTACTTGCAGTGCACTCTTGAAGTCTTCTATATTTGTACGTCTTGCCTTTCTCTAAGTCCAGATGAATTAGTAGATTGATTACCAGCGAGATTTTATCTCAAAAAATGATTTCTCTGGCGATCCATCTTTCCCTTGGACATTCAACTAGAGCCGTTGCCTCTTTTCAAGTGGAATATAATTCACTCTTTTCCCACCCCTGCAGTATATCTTCACCTCCAACTGAGATTCATGAACAATCATCGATATCTACCGTGGCTTTAATCCTGCTGATGGACACCCCTCGCTCATCACTCATCACTCATTATATTTTGCTGGACAGTATCACAACTTACTATACGAAATACAATTTTTCTCTATGAGTAGTCAAGTTCTCGAGGCCGGCTGGGGTATTGACTGCAAATACATAAACGAATGACTGAAGCTTCTGACAGCAACCTTTCGACCAAAATGAATGTACAAGCCCTTCCTCTATCGCTGTCATAATTTCGGATCCGCATGACGTATATGCATCAATACGTAAGACGCATAACTACCTTCCCACTATAGGCCTCCTCAGCTCCTGATATAAACATATCCCAATAAAGGATCTTATATTTTTCCATACCCTCGGTCTCCAAATCCGAGTCAATGCTTAAGTAGTTAGTTAATCACACATTTTCTCTCCAGGCAGTAACTTAGAGACATGAAGCCTAGCGGCTGATCTGTCTAAAAACAGCTTATAAGAGTGTAAAACTTCCTCGTTTTGCACTCACCAATGATGATCACATGGATGAAAACATGCAAAAAGCAAGTAGCTAAGATCATCTCAGTCCAAGGAGTATTTGCTCATCCGAGCGTAGATAGATTCTAATCAGATGCAAAACGACTTTACAAAGGTCCAACATCCCAGCATATCTATACTATTTCTTCCCCAAAACAGGCGTGAAGGAGCTTTAGCAGCAATTCATTACTGAACGGATGGAATGTATGACAGCAACTACACGTCCAAACATCATTCATATCCATATTCTTACCGTCGAATCTCAAGTGAGAAACGTCTATATACGGGCTGGCTACGAGTGGTGGTACATCATCAATAAATCGAATTCAGACGGGATGTTTACCCTCTCCGTTACGGTCTCTCATGGCCTTCGTAGAAATTTGTGTCAACGCTATAGAACGAGTTTCGTAGATTTTATAAGCCGTTCTGAAGATTGACCACAAATTGAAATTGTCAATCGATTCACTGCAAGGCATTTCTCTGGTTGCACAAGTAAGTATAAGAATGCCCTAGCTTTCACTCGAAAGCATTAGTTACAACGCAAAACCTGCCAGGAGAATTCCATGTCTTGAGAATTTGAGTATCTGCTTAAAGTTGTTGTATTTTCGCTCAGTGTGACCATACCATCATTCCCGTAAAGCTAAATTTCCACCTTTTGTCGTCTGAAGCGAGACGGAGTAGGGTTGTGACAGCAATCCAAGAATGACCAAAGAGATCCACGATAGCAGATTGACGAAACAATTTTCCTTTAAACTTATGCTCTCGCTGGCCCAAAAAATATTTGTATTGTATAGCTGAGTGTGCTGTTAAACTACCAAACCACTCCGCCTTTTCACCTCCTACTAAGAAAGAAAATACCGATAGTTAATTAAAGCACAAGAACGATGCAGTCTCCATGCCTTAGTTTTATAGCTACGATCAAAGTTCGATGACCAAAAGACACCAAACAGTAGAACGAAGTACCGAAAGCCAGCTTCCCAAGTATAAAACCCCCCTCAAGGGCCCTCATCTCCATTTTCCAACACAATCTTGAAAGTCAAGCAATCGACCCTAATAGACCTTTGGAAAAATGGTGCCACGTACAAGCAAACTCCCATCTTCAAAGCACGCAAGCCGAACCTTTTTCTGCTTCAACAGAGGTGCCCCAACAGGAGGCAAAAAAGCAATGAGTGTCTCTTCCGCTCGAAGTGATATCTTGACAGCAGGCCATTGAGCGAACGAATCAAGAACTTGACAGCAAATTACACAAGAAAGCCGAACTTGCAAAAGTATCTCGATTTGGACCAGGACTATCTTGAAGAATGCAATTGGCTTGCTTAGGGTGGGGTCTTGCTTCATGGAGCCAGCATGCCGTCTTTCCTCCGCTTCCCTGAGCTCGTCGACAACGGCATCGTGGTCTCCTGGTCTCTTCAGTGCCCCTCCCACCTGCCTGGGCTCGGCCGCTAATGCAGCGTATGATCGTCGACGTAAACATGTTTATAAATGAGTGTACTGTATCAGTTAGTGACTTTTTATACCTAGATCTGAGAGCCGCTTTCCTTCGAATAATCCACTGCAATTGAACTTGGAAGAGCCATGCGTTCAGTACATGCCTGATTGGTACGAGTCTGAATCCAGAAACTGAAGTGAGATTTTAATAGCAAGCTGGTATATGAGCGAAAGAGATTCTCAGCTGTGACTTTGAGACAAGACCACTTTACTATATTATTTCCGTGCATGTGTCAACTTCAAAAGGCTCTTTTTAAACAACCCCCTTCAGATTCCAAGGTCAAGATAACTTCCATCCATGTTCCGTAGCAAGTAACAAGGTATTACTCCGAGGGTTGCAAGAAGACGAATGCGCTTTGCGTATTCCTTTAACCACCCCACCTCAGGTGCGAAGTGATGTCCAGCAAGCGTAGACTAGTTTTGGGTGGAAAACATCTCGACATCTTCGCAAGGATGAATTGCTGGAGAACAGCAAAAGAATAGACGGAGACTGGTATACCAACTCACAACGTGCGGGAAGATCATATAATAGTTGCAGCCTGGCCACGTGCCAGTGACAGGGTTTGGCATCTATGAACGATCTCGTCTTAGGGTTTGCTGCCGCGCGGTGGAATCAGAAAGCGGCACTGCTATGGCAGCCTTTTGGTGTGCCACTCGGCTTTAACATCAAAATCGGTGCCCTGGTTTATCCTAGGAAGGGGTTTTATGTTTGATGTAAAGAGGTCACAATCACTCCAAAGAAGAACATTGTGCTTGAGTTAGATATATTTCAGCTAGAAACCTAGCAAATTTTAGTATCTCACCGTCTCATATCTTCGCAACACATGTCCACCCCATAGCCAGAACGCCAAACTAACCCATTCAAACTGCTCAGGACGTGATTGCAAAACCAGAAAACCATTGGATATCATAACGCCGCATGCCATGCTGTGCGAGAAAAGAAAATTGCGGCGATTCAATTCGTCGCTAGTGCAATGGGGTTACTGATCGAATTTCGTATGGGTTCCATTTCCATTTCTACTGATGGAGGAATGAGAATTAGAGGCCTTAACGCCATTGCCAGGCCATTGCTTGTTGAATTGGTCCGCGCTACCGTCGGAGGAGCGTTGTAAATCTGCCTTTTCAACACGTAGTCGCTTGTTCGTCGAGGGACCCTCTGAAAGATGTCTCTTCTTAGATGAATTCATCCCGTGAGATGATGCGCGCGGTATGCTGGGTGGCGAGCTTGAGCTTGATCTTGCGACATGGCGAGGCGTATCGCTTAGGAGCATTTCATCGTCGTGATCATTGCCTTGCTCATTCCTAGTAGTGACCGCCCCGGTGACAGTACGAGAGCCCGATCTATCCGCAACTGGTTCATCTAGACCTACTGAAGATGGGGACTCCATAGCCTCATCCGAGCTATCTCTTGGTTGCGACGGTTCAGAACCAAAAGAATTCTCTAAATCAGGTGGAATAGGCCGACCACGCAAATTGGACGTAGTATATTCGTCTTCCACCATAGGCACACATTTCTGTTCAGGAGAGCGGGGCTTGGAAACTTGCTTCGCTTCGTAGGCTATATTTGTCTGAGAATCTTCGACCTCCACAGGATTGGATTCAGTGGCCCCTGAATCTGCTACTTCATCTTGGTTGCTTTTCTTCCCCCATTTTTTCGTAAATCTGGCTAGCTTATCTGTCAACATTCCCATGATCCCGGGGGATGATTCATCGGCCTGATCAAGCTGAGCGCCATGTCTTTCGGAACTTCCGAGCATGGTGTGGCTGTCTTCGGGCTCTAAAGCTTCTGCGGGAGACGGGCTTGCTTTTGATGAGGGCTCGAGATCTTCCACATCTGACTCGGGAACTTCCGACTTGCGATGATTGCCATCCTCGGGAGTAACACGCCTTTTGGATCTCTTGGGCGTTACATGAGTCGAAGGCGTGGGGAGAAGACTCGTCTCGCTCTTGGGTTGAAGATGCTCGAGAGGGACCGATTTTTCAGTGCCTTTTAGCGTGTTTGCAACGGCTGCTGGGGGGCGATCTGACTTTGCATAATCAGGGGATGCAGATGGTCGAGCGCTCTTCGATGCCTCTTTGAATATGGTTTTGGAGGAGACAGATGAATCAGGAATGGCGGCTGAATGCGGGACAACCTTCGTCTTCTTTCGCTCCTTTTTCTTTCCTGGCTCAGGAGCTTGCTCTTTTTGGAGTTCGAAGAGTATGTCTCGAATGCTATTTCGCATCTCTGGAGCATTAACCCAAGTCGGTTCATGGTCGGGTGGGCGTCCCGAGAGTAAACCACCGACAAAACCATCAGGATTCTCAAAGAATCGCTCCATGTAGCCAAGAAGGAACACACCACAATCACAATAATTGTCCTGTCGAGGGATACCCTTTGCCGTCATGCCAATAGAGGCTGGTGGAGATATCTCCTTACGGTGCTTCTCTTTGAGCTCTGCAACCAGATATTCCTTTAGATTGCTGCATGCAGGCGAATGGGAGTGACCGAAAGAGTCCAGGGTGATGATTCGGGGCTCCTTGGGATCATACTTTCGAGGTGTTGAGACCCCTTTCCCCTTGCGTACGGCCTTTGCTGGAGCTGGAAGGAGATCTGATATCACTGGTGCCACACCATCATCGTCACCATGTGAAGGTAGTTTTGATGAGCTAGGATTAGAACTTTCCTCAAACTGTGATCTGTCACTTTTATTCTCTTTGGAAGCATTGTCCAAACACAACTCCGCGATTTTAGCATCGACCTGTCGTGGCGGGGTAGAGGTCTCGGTTGTCATAACAGGAGCAGCATCTTCTAACCCATGGTCTTTTGATTTTTCATTGGACTGTTCGGATGACGAATCTTCCATTTTGATTTCGGGACTGAGAAGCTTAGGAGCGTTGCAGATAATCGCGACGTACCAATGAAGATTCTCATTGACGGGAACAATGATGTAGTCTTTTGTGAAAATGTCAACGTTGGCTCTATCAGTCCATTTTCGAACGCCTTCGTAGTTGATCCGTGACTTCCCCGTTCCTTCCTTAGTCAGTCTTTCATAGAAAAAGGAATTCTGCACATAGATCCGCTTGGCGAGATCCGGTTGAGCATCAGCTAAGCGCTTTTGCAAATAAAGGAGATAGAAGTATATCAGGCTGTCATTCAGAAACTCTCCCTCGTCCAATTTTGGGATATCGGTCGATTCGATTGTGGCTCTAGCCTTGCCATCACCAGAGAAGACGAGTGAGCTGTGCCAACCTTCTTCCCAATTGTGGTTTTGTAGAGTCCATCCTAACACAGGAGTCGGGGACCGTGCTTTGCGAGGAGAGCTGACATGTTTCCGGTTGGATGAGCGTGTTTTGTGATAGACTTCTGGCTCACCAGAACCGTAGAAGTTGTTTGGAGCTATTCCAGAAACTTTGTAGTTTGGGTTTTGCGCATCATCATCAGAAATTTCCACTGCTGAGGTCTCCATCATCTTTCTTATACCATGAGATCGCTGGGATTTCTTAGGATCATTGGAATCTGTGGCGATGTGCGTCGATCGAGTATTGCCATTTTGTGTCGAATCATGATGCTTCTCCCGCTTCTCCCACCCCCCTTCGAGCCTCTTCTGCTGCTTCCTCTTTGCTAGTCGTACGTCTTCTGGTTCTTCATCCCACATCCACCTCTGGGATTTCGGTTCGGCCTTCTTGTTCCGGTTGCTCGCGAAGACATTTTCCAAATATTGTACAGGCTTGGAAATGAATTTGATGGAGCCTCCTTCCAAATTTTTGAATCGTTCTTGGAATTTTTTAACCTGACTAGCCTCACCAAAGTCCAAGTACACCTTTGAGCCAAGCTCACCGGGATGCATCTCTTTCCTTCTGTAAATAATAATTTTCGAGCATTCATCGTTCATTGCGACTCTGTCGAGCTTGCTGGTCATTATATCCACTTGAAAACTGTTGACTTCGTCAAATACTCTCAAAGTTTTGTCGCTATGTGTGTAAATTATCGACCATATCTTGCTATCGCCTTCCAGCCATTTCTTGTTCTCGTTAAACATCTCCACGATCTGATATGCGTGGCGAGAGACTGAATCCGGTTGCATCGTTTTCTTTGCAAGGACTGGCTTGGAGGTTTGTGTAGTTTTGGAACTAAATTCCGAGTGCTTTATGTTGCGCCTCTGAATGCTGAGCTCGTCGTCTGAATCACTGTCCACAACTTCAATATTGCCATAGTCTTGTTTGGAGGTATGCAAACGAGATGTGTAGTTTCTCTGTGCTTCTAATGAGGTCCGCGCAACCTCACGAGGGTTTTGAGGCTCAGCAATAGCCAATTCATCGATGCTTGCTTCATCCCCGGAAGCAGCAGCCGCAGAAGGTTGTTTGACGCGTTTCAATGAAGGGTGTTTCGGGGGGCCCATTTCCTCTGAAGTATGACTGTTCCGGTACTGTTGGTCCATATTGGAGGTAGTAGAATTTCTACCTTCGCGTGGTGGGTGAGGATGGCCGTTGGATTGCGAGAAAAAAGGGGATCGCTCGCCAGTATCTGTGGGAGCTCTTGCCAGGGCCTTGCCATTGCCATCCTTGACTCTGGGTGAAGAAAGGTTTGCAGTTCCCGTATATGAGGTAATCTCAACTTGGATTGAAGACTTCTGTTTTGGCACATGCGTGGCCTTGCTGCGCTCTTGATCATCGTCATCTTGAATAGGATCCTCCAAAATCTCGTTCGGTGAAGGATCGAGAGATTCGGATCCCCTTGCCCGCTTTTGCATTTTTATTAACTCATCTCGCAATATGTCACCGCCGGACCCTCGCCCCCGTGGGCCATCTGTGGAGGTGCTGTTTTTGCGTAATGGTCTTTGGTTTGATTTTCTGACTTTATCTTCAACATTACTGAATCCCGTCTGTCCGACAAGATAATGACTATACCTGTGCGGGCCAGGTTGATTTTGACCGTGCCCCGATCCTGCTGTAGGGCGGCTTCCGTTGCTTTGAGTAGCTGGTGACGCGCCTACTAAGTCGATATATTTCGTGGGAGAAAGACTGCTTGCCGCATGATTGCCGTCCGTACGCTGCCTCTTTGAGGGTCTGCGTTCCTGGTCTCCATCTGGTATATATTCGTCGTCTTTGAGGTTAAAGGGGCGGTTGGAGGATTTGGATTTCAACTGAGCTTCCTCATTGTTGGAGTTCAGTGTATTCCAAGGCTTCGGGGCGCCTGGGATAGAGGGCTTTCTGGGCTATGAAGAGTCAATGAGGAATAAGTAAACAAAAGAAGACAACGGACCATTTGGGGAAATCGCAGTGCATCGGCTGGAGATGAGCGTGGAGACCAAATAGAGCTATAACGCGTTATAAGTAAATTCCCCTGTGGTGAGGACTCAAAGAGGACATACCGGTTGACTGGTACAGCGTATACTCTGCCCTTAAGATTGACAATGGATAGATTCCTAGGAACAGCTTTATTAGAAAGAAAAAAAGACTTATCAGAATCAGCAAGCTTACCATCGCTCTTCGTCAGGCTTCTTCTTGGTTTCGTGAATGTCGTTTGGCTCGTGTGCGTATGCGTGTGCTTCCCCATTGACCTCCCCGCGTTGACCGTACGCCACTCCGGGTCCACTATCACTGGAACCCTCTACTGCTCCTGGACGATCCGAGGAATATTGCTCCGTAAAATGGTGCTTCGGTTGACGAGCAGGGTCTTTGGGGACTCTTTCTGCGGACTCGACGACGCCTTGGTTTTCCTGAGGTTTGCGTTAGCGATGAATTTCGGATTGGGCTGCGCTAGCGGGATTTCCTGTGACAGCCTTGTGGGATCGGTAATAAGAGAGCGAGTGAGTGAGTGACCTACATAATCTGCAAAAGCGTCCGGGTCAGAATCCCGCCATTCTTCGTGTGAACTTCCCCGGGGATGTCGAGAGACTGTCGCGTCTGTGATGTGCGCATGGTGCGGTCTTTGCATGGGACTGCTTGACATCTTCTCAATATTGACTTTGACTTCGTGTGCTTGGAACGAAATCAGCTTGCCTGGTCGTGCTGAGACCGGGGAAGGGGCTTCTTCTTGGTAAGCACACCCCCTCGCTGGGCTCTGGAGGAGGAGATGCGTGCTTTATGTCTCGGTATTGATAAAAGCTGTGTTTTGTAAAGATGGAAGTTGACTTTGGTCGAGGTATGCTCGCTTGTGATTGGTTGAGGTAGAAGTGATTCTCAGCATTGAGAGAATCGTTGGTAGAAAATACCGATATGGGCTAAGAGGAATTAGGTAATGTGATGATTCAAAAAGATGTTTAGGAGGGAGTTAGGAAGGACGTTCGAAATTTGCGCTTTGCGAAATCATTTATGGACGGACGTTAAAGTAGCGATCGAGATGGGGTTGAATTCTCTCTAAAGCTATTAATATATTCACTCAATCTGCTGAACGAGGGGTACATTCACTCTCTTAGACCAAGACTGGTGTATCGGGGTGAGGTGTAACCAACCTGTGTTGAGCTCAAGTGAGCAGTGATGGCCTGAGCTGGGATATCTAAGAGGAAAGGGGAGAAAGAAGCATCATGAACAAATCATACTTCTCAGCCCGCATCTAGGTACAATACCATTCAGGGACCATGCCCCTCTCAATGTGACTGTTGATTTACATCACACCACGCAAATCTGCGGTTGATTATCAGAGCTTCATACCAGCTTCTCACATAACAGAAACCAGAACAGATTCCAATAAGGCAGATATGCATTGCAGTTCTTGTTACAGCTGTACATATAGAAAAGTAGGCCAGACAGAGCCTCAACGAGCTCTGGTGCCGCTTCCCATCTAAACCACCATGCATCGCTCCATTTACAATTGCGCTTCCCATAATATAACCCCTCTCATCTATTTCGCTGTCTCGGGATATAATTCCTCCTTCAAGGTAAGACCCAGTTCTTCCGTGAGCGGCTTGAGCTCCTCAACATATTGATCATATTGGCCACGGTTCTCGACCTTCGCCTTGATACCTAGATTTAAAATACCGTCAGCCCCTATCCATCTCTATGGCTTTTCCCCAGCCCCCTACCCCACTAGAAATGAGGTACATACCCTCAAAAATTCGCACAGCTGTCGGAAAGTCATTGACTCTTCTCGCAGCCTTCAGAGCGGCAGTGAGGACGGAAGGCGAAGGGACGAGATCGTAGGCAAAGGCATTGTTAAGATTTCGCTGTCAAAGTCATACGATGATCAGCAAATATCCAGGCATGCGTGCCGGAGCACAGGGAAACAGCGAGGTTCATACCTGAAGCTCAAAGACATCTTGCACAGCATCGAACTCCTTCTCGTATCTATATTTTGGGATCGGAACGTTAGCAATTGACGATGTTCGCTGGTCGGGACCCCTGCGTCGTTTCGGCTGTGGAGGAACATGCTCAAAAGCACTCTCTCGAGGCCATTGGTATAGTAGCGTACCTAGCAGTGAACTCCTCGAAGCTCTCCTCGTGGTGCCCTCCCTCGTCGGAGCGGCGGATGCTGCTGGTGCTAAAGCTGCTGGCTGAGCCAGAGGTCGCGATCAGAGCTGGCACGGCGTAGACTGCATTGGAGCAGCGAGGAGTCAGGCTGCGGAGGCCATTGGCGCGAAAGAAGGTGGATGGTTGGGCGCGAGCTGCAATGCGCAGCAATGAAGTCGACGACATTGGGAAATACGGGTGTTGAGGCTGTTGTGGTTGGTGTTTTGGAACTCCGATGAACCCCGAATGATTTTCTGGATGTCTGTCTGCCAGGCCCAGGTCCCAGGATTGAGGGTAAACCGGAAATGCAAGGCATTTGATTGGTTGTGGATCTTACTTAGTTTGGTTTACCGAGGAGTAAAATCATGCCACTCCAAGAATGATCCCTAGAAAAATCTCTCCACAGGATTCAAATATGATTAGACAACACATCGCCGTGAAGACCAACCTCTCGTTATTCATGTTTCATAAGGTTAAGTATTTTAGACATTGAGATGACCCTCCCCTCCATCGAGCGTCGCCCAGGGCCAAGTATTCGTGTCAGCAACAAGATATTCCAAATTAGCACGCATCAGGTTTCCTAAAAGCCTCCCTTGAACATGTATCATGGCCCTTATATTCGGATGTTAGTTAGTTATGGTGAGGGTATCTTACTTATTATCCATCAAAGCTAAGGGAGACGCAAATCATCATTTGCTTGGCTGACACCGTTCAAGACCGGCCGAAGAACATCGGCTCGGAGTATATGTACGAGCCTCAAGCTTTCATTCAACAGTAGTTGACAATATCAAAGGTCCTTCAATGGGAACCCTTCTGTGCTTTCAGTGTGTATCTGTTTCCTGTCATTTTCACTGGCCAAAGCAATTATCACGATGGATTTCATTGGCTCTATTTTCCGGCCCTTCGTTGCTATTCCTCAAGTCCCTTCAGCAACGAGCCTCAATGGTCAAACAACACTTATAACTGGTGCCAACTCGGGTATAGGTCTTGAAGCAGCCTGCCAATGTGTTCGACTAGACGTCGAGGCAATTATCAGCGCCAGTCGGCCAAAGACAAATATTACAGTCTCACCCAGCAACGAAACCGAAAATTCAATTATGGACCCTCGGTCTCGAATCTATCGATTCAGTACTAGCTTTTGGCAGTAGTATACAGAGTCTCCCAAGACTGGACGTTGCGATGCTCAATGTCAGCGCGTTCAATTTTGACCGGAGCATCTCCACATCATCAGATATCGAACCATCGTTGCAAGCCGATCATCTCTCAACAGCCTTGCTATCACTTTTGCTTTTCCCAATACTACACCGAACATCAAACGACTTGCAGCAGTCGTCTCGCTTGACATTTACCTCGTCAGAGGTACAAGCCAGCCCATCAGCCCAAGAAAATCAAGCAGAGACCGTCACCGGTGACTCCGAAAACTCACAGCCCCCACAGAGTTAATGAAGAAAAACGGCCTCAGCAAGTTGCTAATAATGTTTTGGACCCGGGAACTGGCATCATGAACTTCTGCATTTGAGGTTGTAATAGACTTCTTTGATCCCGAAACGATGAGCGCTATTTCGCAAAGGGACGGTAGCAGGATATCCAAGACATATAACAACCATATTCTTGGGAAAACACCCACGGAAGTAGCATGGCTATTGCTGGACGCGGTCGTTGCGAAGGGCTCTGAAACTCCTGGCGGATGTTCGAGCGAAGCAAAAACTGCAAAGTAAGTCATAGCATTAGCATATGTTGCAAACCGAGGCTAATATGATCTAGTGTTTGCCCTTTCATTCGTGGTTCAGATGGAGTCAAAATGCAGAGGAGACTCTGGGAAGAGACAACACACCTACTTCGTCAGCACGTCCCAACAAATCAGATGGACAAACTGCTCGAAAATCTGGAGTAGAACGCCCAAAGCTGTCAGTCAGTCACGTAGCTATAGGTGTTCAAGAAATTGATGCACCGGTGTCAGTCAACAATTAAAGATGGCTCTTCTAGGAAGAAAATGCCAAATATTTGGTATGTTTGATTACCAAAATTAGTTACTTATTACCCATAGGTAGTTTGAAGGAAGAAGGCTACGACGCACTCAGCGAAGCAGTAAAAGAAGCTCATGAGATCGAGCTTTTTATGGAAGCAAAAGCCAAAGGCTTACCAGAATTTGAGCGTGAGAGTCGCCGCAAAACATTCTGGAATCTATACGTATGGGATAGGTACTTACTCCCCCTTTCCTCCATTATTACCAACACTCGCATAATTTCTCAGATTCTACTGTGCCTTTCTAGGCTGCTTTCCCCTCATCCCAGACGACTACTTCGACGTCCAACCCCCTACCGAGAAGCTCTACGCCATCTCATCCAACCCCGACGCTCCCACCGTGATGACCAACGTTATCTGGAACATCAAGCTCTGCCAATGCATACCATCGTTTTTCAGCGCGCCAAACAAGAAATCCGAAAGGCTAGATCCAACTGCCATCGCTGCTCAGGCGTAGAAATTCCAGGCCGAGTATTTGGACGTGCTGCCTCCAGTTTTCCGACTGGTTGAGCCGGATACTACCTTCGATTCTGCCATCCCAACGCTGCCTATGAAACGAGCCAATTTATGGTTGGGAATTTCTGGTGTTGTTGCGGGTATGCATAAAGAAGTCTTTCGTGTTCCGGCTGCGAATGAAAAAGGAGCTGCAGCTCGCGGAAGCGCACAGAGATACTATTGTGAATGCTAGTGTCAGTTTTCTGGCTGCGGTTGTGCAATTGCATGAGCTAGTAGGCGGTGGTGCGCATCTGTCTTCTATGCTATCAATGGGCTACATCGAAGGATGTGAGTTGTCTTCCTTGAGTTTCCTATTTGAGCGATTCGGCAATTGAGACAGGCACAACCCGCGGCATACTTTTCACCAACTTTGAGTAGTAGTAGGAAGCAATCACCGACTTTAATTTCACCTTTTAGGCAGTATCCTGGAATGTGCCTCGCAGCCTCGAAACAGGACAACAAACCACTATCTCCATCATTGTATACTCTCACGCACGAATCTTTCTCATGCGGAACCAAGATGCTGGAGATACTCAGTTGCGATCTCCACCAGCTCGAAAAGAATCGTGATCCTAAAGAAGCTTCAATTAAAGATATCGGAAGGCTCGTCCACAGTTGTGACACCATCTCAAGTGCAGGATCGGACGTGGAGGATGAGGCTCTTTCAAGAGTCCAAGATAATTCTAACACCCACAACTTCATGATCGCCGAAGATCTCAATTTCATAGAAAATGAAGGATGGGAGCCCATACCTATGGGAAATTATTTATCTTGGTTCTTGGAGAATGATGTATTTTTTGATCAGCAGGATTCGATGGATTTCGGAGGATTTATGAGAGAAAAATACGAGTGTGGTACAGTGGACATCAATAAGGGATCTTCGGCAGATGAAAAGGTTGGAATCCTAAAATGTTACGTTGAACAAATACTACAAAATTCTTGATACGAAGGACAAGGGCAATGCCTAAATTTCCGAGTTGGATGCGTGCGATTCATCAGGCTGATATCACGTTACAGATGGCACAGCATCAGCCATTTCCTGCAGACCGGCAAAGCATCGAACAGGAGTATTGAAATTACTCAAAACAGTTTCTCACAGGAGTGTAATAAACCATCTCGTATGAAATCTTCCCAGCAAAATACTGTATCAATGGCGCAAACACACGTGATAAATGCAACTAAGCCTTCACACTCTCCTGGGTCTCTTCCTTCAACACTCGACACTCGTGAGCCATGGACCCATACACCCCACCTCCAGGTTCTCGAAGAATTGCCTCAGTCCTAGAAACAGCGCGCTC
>QGML01000148.1:0-25771 GCA_007825375.1 Lachnellula willkommii | reverse complement strand
AGATGAGAAGCCGCCCCCGATCTCAAAAGACGACCCCATCATCATCACACCCCTCTCCAGCCCCCCGAAACATAACAGCATCAAGCGTCTGCAACAGCCCATCATCCAGCACCCCGGCTCCCCAGCTAGCCATGCAATTCCGGACTCAACATTCTCACCCGTGAACCCCGGCGCAGTTGATATGCCACCTCCGCCCCCGCCAATGTCGCCGCCAAGTAATTTATTAGACGCGCAGTATAGGCCTGGGCATGCACACACGCTATCCGCGGACGATAGTCTGAATCTGAGCTTAGACTTAGATCGATCAAACACGCGTCGCACAGCTGTGAGCGTCGTGTCTGTCATGTCGAGTCCCAGCTTGCCGCCCGACAGCGCTGGTCTCACTGTCCCGAACATAAGCGAACAAAGAGGCTTAGATGGGAGTCCTAGTCCCAGTCCCCCAACCCCGGATTTCGAGCGCGGGAGACGGGATCAAAGGGGCACGAGTCGGGAAGCACAGGATAGCAATGCCGGCACGATTGTTCAGACTGTGCTTGAGACGCCGGCTGTGAGCGATCATGATGACATCTATGATGTCTCGCCTCGTCTTCCGAAGCACGCAACCGTGCGCGCGAAGCCTTCTTCTCCTGTATCGCCGACACGAGCTGCTGGAGCCGGTCCTGGTCCTGGTCCCAGTAACCTCGGGAATGGCAAAGAGAACGGGAGTGGAAGTGGGAGGCCAGTGGGGAAGGAGAATGAACATACGGCGGAACTGGATAATACGGATCAGGAACGCTATCGGGTGGCTAGGGAAGAGAAGATCTTTTACGATGGCGGTGTGAGCGAGGAGACGGAACCGACTGCTACGATGAGCGCTACGTCTTATCCGGGGCAAGAGTGGAATCCTTACTCGGGGGTTGCGGTTGATGATTTAAATTGGTATGAATAAATGATTGATTGAGGAGATGAAAGAGATGAAGGGGATGAGGGGGGTGAGGGGGGTGAGAGAATTTGTATGTATATATGTGTGTATGTGTGTGTAATGTTCTGAAGCTGGGAGCCTTGGTCGGGTATTTCGGGGATTGAAGAGGGGAGCGGATGAGCAGTTGGTGGCGAGTTAGTTGCTTGTATGATTCTTCTTTCTTCTGTGTATTTATGTTTAGTATATACCCCACTTGCTTAGTCGTTAGTTTGTTAGTTTGTTCAAAACTTATTAACGAATCTCTTATAAGGTGCTTTTGCATCATATCATGTATACGCAATTCGAAACCCACCTTTACGAACACCAAGATGTCGTGTATATATCGTCTGCGCTGCTAGATTTAGGAGCGTGAATGATACCCAACTTCGCAAGCTCTCGCTGTTTCTGTGCTCAGTTGAGCTTACAGCTCTCTGTCGGGCTTATAACCTTGGCTCTCGCTGCGATCGCTTTCTTGCAAAACACTGTATACATATCTCTTTCGAATGGCGGAGGGAGAATATTGGCTGGATGGGCAGGGAATTTGCGAGGCGCCTATGGCTGGATTTTGACTTCTGGGCTTGATGATAATCCTTGTAATTATACCTAGCTAGTCACGCCCCAATGCCCCAATGCCCCTCGGGAGGCTTGGAGGCTCTTCCTTAGTGTTAAACACTACTAACTAAACTAAATCTTGCTGTTTGTGCATCAAGATTTTAACTATTTCTAACTTCGGGTCCGTACGAATGAGCTTCTACCCCGCGTTGTCCCGGATAACCATTACCAGCCTGCCGGTGCTGCGGCAGTAGGGATGAGGGCGGGGAACGAGCAGTAGTGCAGAGCCATAACGTATATCCTGTCTTATAATATCAAGACTCCTAACTATTGCTAGATAATATAAATAACTCAAGCAACCCACTCGTGGCTTCTTTGTTATTTGTTTACGCTGAGGTGAAGCAGCTGGAGCGGTCGGACTCCACGGTCTGGATAATTCGAGAGCTCTTACTCCAGAGCTGTGAATAGTAATTATTATAGCTAATCTGACGAACAATAGTGAAAAGTGGAAGAAATATAAAAGTCGAGGTTGACAATGACTAGACTAGATGGGTATGCCACGTGACAGAACGCTAAGCCTAAAATAGAGTGCGCACCTTGAACCACCTGAGCTTCCATCTACCTCGGATTCCAGCATACTTCGTAGTTTCTCAAAAGCTACACCCATCTTCTTCGCCATGGAATCCTCTCCGTTGACTCTGGTATGTATAAGCGTCAAACCTGAACCTAGCAGAGCTAAAATCGTGTGTAGGCTCACGATCATGCCAGAGCTGCCTCTGTCGCAACTCAGAGCTCCGATACAACGGTCGCAATCAATGAGCATGCTTTGGCAGCTGGGGAATTCTCTAACGCTGCAACTGGGACAGGAAGCGCGGAGGCGTTGAGGACGTTGAGACTACTAGAGCATCACCACCAAAGACTATCAGAGCTTCTTCGTTACCCCTCCGAGAACCACCCTCGACTACATCTACTGAATCGGAGGTACAAACGTTGGCAGAGAAGCCCTTGTCTACATCTGCAGCTGTCGCTGAGTTACGCGCTTCGAAATCGGACCTTGGGCCTCGCTCGTCCTCTCCTCTACGGAATCCGCCAAGTCTACATCATCCCCGACGTCTCCCACCTCGCGACCTAAGCTCCTCAATAGCTAGCAACCTTGCCTCAGCACGAGGCATTCGTGCAAATTATACTCGGCAGCCTCTTTCACCCAGCATCTCAACTCAACAAGCACCTGGTAACCTAGAATCTTATCCTCGCAGAGATGGAAAGCGATCAAAGGTTACTGCCAGTATTCCTGAATATTCGACTCCACAACCAAGCTGGCTACCACCTACACAAACCAGTCCAAAGAAGTCAGAGCCTCAGACAGCAACTTCTCGAACGTCTGCGGTCGCAGAACAAGCGGCTGTAGCTTCTACGCCAACCGATGAAGGATTTTCAAGATTCTACAACACTTTCGAGAACATAATTTCAAAGCTATCTGCCCCTCTGGCTTTTGCGGGGTTGCCTTTGGTTTCCGAAGAAGATTCTGGTAGCAAAGATCCGGAACCTGTTGCGCCTGTGAAGAGACGTACATCGAACAGCAAGGAAAGAGCAGCTCCAGAACCGGATCTCTCAAAGTATTTTTCAAGGGCTGCTCTGAGAGCTTCAACTCGTGATGGTCACTCCGCAAATGATTCTTTCTACGTGGTCCCAACAGCCGGTCATACGGTGTCGTATGCCCAAATACTAACATTTGACCAAAAGGAGAGGCGAAGAATGGCAGCATCTATGCATGGCGAAAATCCTGAGATGTTCGGAGATCCCGAAGAAGATGATTTCGTTGATGCTAGAGAGACACCTATGCCGCTCTCACCTGGCTTACCCAAGAAGGGAAGTAAGAGAATGAGTAGTAAAATCATGGAGAACAAGGTCGAGGAGCTTGATATGGAGAACAAGAGTTTGAAGGATTGCGTTGATAGGCTAAGCAAACGACTTCACGCCTTTGAGATGGGGGCTCAGAAGAGCAGTCTGGCACTACAGGAGAGCATGCGACTATATCGATCATCTAGCCCTGCGAGAGATCAACTTCCTGGCCAGAGTGTAACCGGTGGAGATGAGTCGTTGAAGAGAAGAGTTCTAGAGTTGGAAGAACATGTATCGTTGGGTGGAAAGGAGATTGAGAGATTAGGAAAGGAGAACGACAAACTGAAAGCTGTCGTCACGAGGTATCGAGAGCGGTGGGAGAAACTGAAAGAGGGTGCGAAGACGCGCAGAGACGGGTCTGCGAAGGACGGAAAGGATGGTGCCTCGAAGAAAGAGGTTGATCCAGGTGCTGGTCGTTTCCTAGCTGGATGAAGATGTTTTGTTATTTCAGAATCACTTTTCGATTTCAAATAAAGGCAGTCCCAATTAAACTGAAGAAGCATCAGGCTATAAAGCTTTCGCTACCTTACTCTTGATTCGATATATTTTCTTTTTTTTATAAGTAAAACTTCGAAATCGAAGAAGAGCCCGTATTCTTTCTTTCTCTGCTTTCAAGTGGCTGGAGAGGTCTACGTCTTTGTGCCACAATCTCAGCTTGGGTGGGTGGTTGGCGTTGTTTGGCACAGCCCCACCTCAAAACTTGAACCTCTATTGAACTGGGCGTAGGCATTGTGCGTGGAACTCGATTATTGGTTCATATTTATACCAGCCTGCATGGTGCAGGCACATCTTATATTGCATACTGCACCCCATTTGGATAGGCAAGGTCTAATTTGTGATAGAGTACCAAGTTCTGGAGCAGACTAGCATGAGGCAGTGAGATGCGTCGTGCGTTCGTTGTTGAACATACGTGTAACAGTGTTGTATAAAACCGATAACACCTGCCATCTTAACTAAGGCCATCAGTCAGACAGTACCTCCTTTCACTCCCATATAATGACGAGCCTCGTGAAAACATACTGGCTTGCTCCCAATTGGGAATTTCCACCAGGCGGGCTGGTATCTCTCGGTAGCCTCATCACCGACCCAGAGAAACCGCAACAGTGCCTCAACAAGGGAGCTCAGGTTGAAGTGGCCGCCAATAGCATGATTCGCAGCTCAAAGGAAAATTGGTCACTCGATCGTTCGAAGCTATTTGAAATTGATGTCGGTGTATTTGCAACCTTTCTGCAAATCGTTGGTCTCGGAGGTGACTTGGGATTCAATCACACACGACATTCGAATGAGCTGTACCAATGCACGAGTTTAGAAACCGACCACTTCCAACTGGACGAAGATTATATTTTCGACAGTCTTCAGCATCCTTCGGCGAAGACTTATATCCGTCAAACGTGGTACAAGAAGCCTGTCTACATGATTACGGGATTGAAGATTGCTCGCGGCTTTTCGGTAACACGAAACGCATGTGCAGGCCATGGTGGAGAGGGAACAATAGGGGTCGACTTGACGATTTCCGGAGCTCCAGTGCAGGTGGGGCCGAAGCTCAAAGTCTCGAGCATGAAGTCTGACAATACGTCGTTTGGTGGATCTTCGGATTGTGTGTTTGCATATCAGCTGCTTCGCATACGGTCTCGACGGAGCGAGAAGTTATCGGTGAACGACTATAATAGGGGGGCCTTGCTACACGCTGATAAGGTTGAGGAGTCCTCCGCCTCCGCGGGTGGGCTACGTGATGACTGGGATATTGAGCCCGTTAAAGGTATCTCTCCAGAAATCTCGGATGCGCAAACAACTTCTGTGCCCGATGATGCTCTTGATAATGAAGAATGTCTTGTTGTATGTTAATTCTCAGGGTTTCTGATAGTCACTTGGTTTGCGTTTCACTTCTATTTTCCTAGCTCCGTAATGGCCAATACAACTCATGATTATCTAACGCCTCGTATCCTCACCTCTATCGGCCCTGCATACCACCCGGACTTCTACTGGAATAATGTTCTTATATTATTCTATTACTCTACTGCTTAACCACCAGGGTGACAGTGGCAGGGTCTATCGGTCGTGTTCCAAATAGACGTCCAGGTCTTCAAGCACTTTGGATTGCGTAAAAAATGTATAATTGGAAGTGATTATCATCATTATGGCCGCTGTTTCAAAATTGTTCGGAGAGCGTACTTGCCAAAGAGAGAAAGGTTCAAAAAAGAACTAGCTGAAATCCATTTTCATGTCTTGAACCTTAACGCATGCAGTATTTTTTCAATGGCTGCAATCTCGCGCTGCAAACCTTTTTCGGATTTCAGCAACCTCCAAGGTGTGATAAAATCATAGCCATCTCGAGGTCGGGCCATCATTGAAAAAACCTTCTTCATGCCTGCCACGGTACGCAGCTTTTGCAATGCCTCGTCTTGATCTGGATATGCCTCGCGATTCTGCGACAGCCAAAGATCCACGAAGTCTAATACGGTTGCCGCGAGTCCAGCAGCAATAGCTGTGGAAGATGACGTTCCAGACTTCATCAGTGCATTACCCTTCCCTAGTTCTATTGGGAAATCAGATAGAATGTCCTGCCCAGGAACGGCAAAATTGTCCGCGTTAGACTGATTGGTGGGGTTGAATGGTGCCTTGTTCCCTATACCATCAGTACTATAAATAGAGATTACTTCACCCATTCTGGCTGGCCAAGCGAGGAAACCATTCCCACCACAATTTGAAGCGGCGGCAAGCATTATTACTTTCCCATGGGCGTGCATAATTGCAGAATATATCTCAGAGACCGGTTCTTCGAAGCCGAAAGACATGGAGATTACATCCACTTCCCATTTATCAACTGCGTGACGAATTGCCTGCTTATTAATTAGTTTTAATCCTAGTCCTAGTCCTAAGGCGAGTAGGTAGATAATGAATCAATGAAGAATGCATACCTCAGCAATACCGTGGCTATTTAAATGCGGTTTATAACCCTCCACTTTTGGATCATCTGTTACAAAAGCGCGAGCCACATAAAGTTCAGCATTTGGGGACACCTGCATAAGAAGCGCTGCAGAATGAGTGCCATGGCCATCCGAATCCAAATGCTGGTCATCCATTCCGCATTGTGTCAGATCATGATATCTCGCAATTCGTCCACTGTATGACCAACATGCTGGCTCAGGTAGAGAAATTCCGGTATCAATGATAGCGATCTTCACTGGCCCTTTGAGCAATCTAGACAAATGGCTAGATGATGCTGGTTGGATCCTTTCAACCCAAGGGTGGACATATTTTTGGAGGTTTTGAAACCACTCGTCTGAATTCCTATTATCAAAATCAGTCAGTTCCTAGTATGAAACGCTTTTGAAACTTGGCTCCTTACGAGAATTTCGCTGGTGCGTCCGGTATGTCAGACCTTAGAGGAATAGATATATTTACAGGCGGGGCATGTGTGCCGTGTGGGACTCCCGTCTCACGATTGCGATTCCTTGGTATCAGTATATCTCGAGAGACGGGTGGGGGCCCTCGAACTGAAGACATTGAAATCTGGTCCTCGACATTAATACCGTGCGCAACAAGAGCATGCCTGATTTGCCATGCAATCTCTCTGTAAATGAGACTTTGGTGCTTGTCGTCCTCGAGAGAAAGATCTTTTGGGAACCTAGTCGTCTGAAGACATGCATTACTAGCGTCCAGACAACACTTTAAAACCATACCCTTTTCTTCGCACTCTGTCTGCATCATCTGAGCCTTAGATAAAGCCGCATTGGGGTCGTGGCTGAAATCCTCCTTGTGGTCTGCTGTATACGCATCAATGCTCTTACCTAACCATATCTGCAAAAGCAAAATCCCCAATCTTAGTATGTTTGGATTCAGATGAAACTGATACGGGTTGCTTTCTCTCGGTTTTGCTTCCGTGAGGTCATTGAGGTGAAAGTTTGTGGATAGATAGGGCTGAGCGATATTGATGTGTTGCTGATTTTTCCCTCGGCGGAAAGAAATTTGTCTCGTGGTCCAGTCGTGACACCAGGGCCCTTCACCTACTTGCAAAAAGGCACCAACTAGCACGAACGCAAGCATGTATTTCAGTGTATCTCGCTCTTTTTCTGCAGATAGGTAACCATCAGCAATAATTTCGTCCAAAGATACAAATTCTTGATCTTCGCTAGCACTGGCTCGTTGAGGGGGCTGATCTAAAAGCCTGCCGCCGTGAACTTCGATTTGAAGGCGGGGTCGCGAAGATATAGGTAAATCTGCAGCTCCAATAACAAAACTGCAAAGACCAGTTTCCTCAATATTCGAGCGGCTGGAAGGCGGCGAGCCTCGGAGAACAGTGGCGCTCGGAGATGGAGAGAATGATAAGGTCTTTCCTTTCGTGTTTTTCGACGGAGGTTTACTGAAGATTTAAGTAAGATAGTCGCGCAAAAAGTCCAAGCATCACTCACATTTGTTCCAGGAAGGTTAGAATATCCGCTTCTTGCCATCTGACGTAAGGTGCTAGTTTGAGGATGGAGAACCATACTTCAAAAGGTTCACCTGACTGATCGGTATCCGACTTAGGAACAACGTCCAGGAGTAATCGAGCTTCAGACTGCAATATTCCTTTATGGGATTGTTGGGGGCACATGCACGGTAACTTTTTGGTAAAGGTGTTGTGCATAAATGTACCTAAAATTCGCCGTTTGAGAAAATGTAGGCGTTTTGGAGCCGGCTCGGATTGCGACGTATTCAGCCATGCTGTAGCACCCAGTAATTGTTCAAACTCCTTGTTGCACTCCTCAAGGGCTATACGAATTTTGTCTCGATTTTTAGACTTGCTGGAAATAAGTCGTATCTTCAACTTGCAAGGATCCAAAGCTTCGTTTCGACTCGTGGCTTCTAGAATCGAACGTTGTAGGCGTTCTAAGTCGGGGTAGTCGTGGTATTTGTGGGGAATCAACAAGTCTGGGAATAATTTTGCCTTCTATTACAAGTTAATTTTAGGCATAGAACATGTGTGGTTAGATGCTACTGTAAGTCTTTATAGAGTGAGCTTACGGGTCGTTTTTCTGAGCCACATCGCAAATCCAGTATAACCAAGACTCGACGCACTCGATTTGCGAGGCGCTCTGGGACCTGGACTAGATTATCACACTTGCCTATATGATTTGCTAGCTCCTGAAGATTGACATATAGAGCTTCGTAAAACCCCCCATACCCTTCCGTCTGGGGATCTAATTGACACTCAGCACGATCGGCATCCGCCTCGAGGCTGAGTGCGTGGTATTTTGCGAGCTTTGTAATGTGGGGAATAGTATTGGAGAGGAGCTTCCAGTCGTGGCCAGCAGGATCCATACCTACCTACCTATCTACCGACACGTTGCTACTAGGAGAGTTGAAAGGGGTTGCAGTGTCGTTCTCGCGACAGCATTTCGGGGCCCATCTGTATTGCAGTGGTTGAATACTTTACGGTACGGTACCTAGGTAGTCTGACTTGCATAGGTACACGCTGCATGCAGGTCATCAGCTGAGGTTTATCTCATGAATCAGACCCTCGTTTTTTGGGCTTTACGTGGTGTTTTAGGGTAATCGACCCACTTCTATCTATTTAGCGCAATTCTAGAGCCCCACTACCCTCCTAGCCAATCACATCCCTCCATTCCCCCCACACACCACGAGCCCAAACGAGGGTCTGAGACGATATGGGAGATTTTAACACCTAAATACCGCTTTTTTGGTGTAGACCGCCTACCACTTAAAATGCTATATATTAACCTCTAATAAAATAATTAAAAAAAAAGTAAATAAGCTATTTTGAAGCCCTAGTTTTTCTCTTTAATCTAACTTAACCACAAATAGCCCTAGCCCTAAGTCAAAAGCGTTATTAATTTATTAAATCTATATATATTTCCTAGTACTAGAGAATACGCGGGCGTGCTAAGATATACGCGCGCATAGCTCCTACCAAATCGCCCAAAATCTATGTTTTTGGCTAGTATTTCACTTATATTCGTCCGATAACTATAAAAACACTTATATAAGGTTTATATAAGCTATATAACCCTTATAGACCCTTTTTACTACGCTAGGCTAGCGTGGTTATAAAATAAGAAGCATATTCGGCGTGAAAATTAAATAAATAAATAAAACTCACTACGTTTCTAGCTAGTATTTCACTTATATTTGTCCGATAACTATAAAAACACTTGTCTAAGGCTTATATAAGCTATATAGCCCTTAGGAACCCTTTTTACTACGCTAGGCTAGTGTAGTTATAGAATAAGAAGCGTATTTATCGCAAAATCAATCAAAAAACCTTAAGCTATTACGTTTCTAGCTAGTAATCCACGAATTTTCATCCGATAATTATAAAAACACTTGTCTAAGGATCTAATAGTAAATCTAACCTTTAGAGACTATTGCGCATTAGGCTAGGCTAGTATAGTTGCGGCTCTAGAAAAGGCATTCGAGTATAAGTAAAAAAAGTTAAAATCCTTGACAGAAAAAAAAAAAGTCGCTGCGCGGGACAATATACATCGTATACTAATAGAAGAGAGAATATTATAAAAATAAGAGAAAGCATAGAAAAATAGCATATCTAAAATTTCTACTAGCCAAGGAGTTGTTACGATTAGTAGGTGTCAAGTAAATGCGAAGTGTGTGAAAAGTGAGGTTTAAATTATTGCATTCTACACCAAAGCATCACCCGAAACGTCTCAGAGGCTTCGCAGAGAACACGGCGCCTGACCCACCTTTAAAAAATACGCGTTGCCTACTTTAGCCTAGCCTGCACGCTAATTATCGTCGGGCCCCCGTGTTCTTACTAAGAAGCCGGCACGTGAGAGAAGCTGAGGTTGAGGCTCAACGCAGCAGTGCAGCATGGCACGGCTGCCGATGAAGGTGATCGATCGTGGCAAGACAATCTGCGTAAACGTTTATTGTGCAAATACCGCTTGCAAGAATGGAGAGCCATCATCGAAGCAAGACCACAATTTATGATTGTGCACGAGACTGCTTGGATGATTTTAATGGCCTTTGTCAAGCCGATGACGCGCATGAACGCGTTGCAAAAGGTTCGGTCTCTTGGGCCGAGCGCCAGAGAGCCCGGTTCTACCTGTGGACCGACAGTCTTGGTGTGTTTGCTTCAGGACACGCATCTGCGGACCACCGCCTGAGAGACTCTTCAGATATAAGTCGCATAATCATTGGCTTGGTGCTCGCACTGAGGACAGACATTTCTTTCTTATCGTAAGTTGAACATATATCTGCCTTTTTGGATGATATGAACTTGATGCTAACGCCCTCAGAACGAGCCGTTACGCTCAACGAACAGCTGCCCAGACAGCCGCTGGTAGAAACCAACCAGTCTCTGGTCAGCGAAGACGTCGAGGAAAATGGTGACTCTGAGTCTCTTCCTTCTTCCAGCAACGAGTCTGGAAGTCGTGATCATCAACCCACCAAGTCGCGGCAGGCTATCGCTATAGAGAAAAATATCGATCTTCTCATTACTCTAGCTAGGTCAATTCGCCGCTCGGGGGCGACAACTCGCGACGAAAATGCAGACCGATGGGTCGAAATGGTCCAAAAGAATGACTTGGAAGACAAATATACCGAACTCCGGGACTTCCCCATCTTTGCTGGTGTTTTCTTGCAGTGCTTATACCCCCATGCAGATGAAAAGCTCAAGGCAAAGATTGCAAAGTCAATGGCTCGACGCCGAAATCACTTTGTCTACCGAGGGGAGCATCATAAGAAACTCGCAAAACAGCCGCTGAAAGGTGCAATTCCGGCGCGTCTCATACCACAAACGACCCTGTCGGAAGCCTCGGCCACCACGGCCGCCGCTCCTTCTTTGAATTCCGGGTCAAAACCTCTGCAAACTCAGGTTTCATCTGGGGACTCTCAAAGGAACTCGGGCACTTCTGCGACTCCAATTGGATCAGAGCGCTTGATTCGGCGTGTCTCTAGCTCTTCGCAGCACTCGACGATTGCTACCGGTGCCTCAATAAAAGACACAAGATTGGTCATTCCACCGGCGCCACCCTTCAAAGATGAAGACACCGAGGTCTTGTGCCCATACTGTTATATTTTATACCCAATAAAGGTTGCTGAAAGGGAGCGTTGGCGGTAAGCCTCAATGTCACGACACTTACTCATCTGCTGACTACAGACCTAAGCCGCCATGTTATAAAGGATCTCATGCCATACATATGCACTTTTGAAGCTTGCTGCAACTCGGAAGAAGTTTTTCGCACCTTTGACGAATGGGTATTGCACATACAATCCTACCATACCGATTCAAAATGGGTTTGTCTTGTTGGCCATCCCCCTCAAGTCTTCGACCAAGAAAGCTGTTATAAAAAGCATATCTTCGAAGATCATGATCAAAAGCTCTCACCCTCACGCATTGACGCCCTTGCACGAACAAGCTTACATCCAATTCTCCAACGTTGCGAATGCCCCCTGTGTGGTGGCTGGCCCTTTGAGCAAAGGCCAGATGACTTGTCAGGGTATTTTTCTAACGAAGAACAAAATGCACTTATAAGGCACATTGCGTCACATTTGGAACAGTTGTTCATAAAATCACTGCCTTGGGTTGATGACTCTAATTCCAAACAAATAGGAAGCCTTGGTCACACAACAGTCTCAGAATGTTCTGAAAGGTCCAACCAATCGAAAGGCAGATCCGGGTTGGATAGTGACACGCAGCATGAAGAGGCAGAATTCGATCCAGGAAATTTGATCAACCCCGATCTAACGACCTTCCTAGCAGAGTCAGAAATTCCGGATGATGATCCTGCCTGGATCCGACCTTCTTCCCAGCCGCTTGAAAATGTAAATTATAGAGACGAGTGGGGCTTTTGGTTAAGCACTTCAAAATACAGAGACGAGTGGGTTCTCAGTCATAAATTACACTCACCACAGCCTAGCAGTTCTGTAACCGCGCTTTGTGCTGCATTGTTTAAAGCTCGCCATGAATGGCCTCCACGTATGAACAGCTTCTTCATACCCAATGATGAGCTAGAACGGCTACTACACGTAGATGCAATAATGGACGAGCTTGCCACATACCAACTGGGGTCCATGGCCGCACAGGAGTCACATCGTTTAGCGCAAAATATATCCAACAAAGCTCCAAGGTTGTTCGCAATTCTTGTTTGCCTGGGGCTTGGAGATTTTATTCCCCAGTTTATGGACGAAGGAATAGACGACGAGGATTTACCTTTTGGTAGGATAGACGACACTGAAAGGCCTGGGTGGCAGCTGGGCAGCAAATCACGGCCAAATGAGCCTATCAGATGCATGACTGGTTGGAAGCAGTTTAGAATTATCAGTTTCGATCGAGAGCAGTGGTATGTTCTCGCTCACATCTTCGATAATAATGAGGAAGGTCAAATCCCTCACTACGATATCGGCAACAATTGCATTCTGCCTTTTGTAAAGGACGAAGAGCAAGGTGATAAAGTCAAACAGGGAGGCTTTAGCACTGTATGGGAGATCATCATACACCCCGCTCACCAAAAGCTGTATCGTAGTACCGATTTGGAGGTGAAGAAATCACTTTTCTTCGTTGATCGCAATTGCTAACTACCCGTAGAAGTCATCACCTTCAATGGCTTTAAAACGACTGCACTCAAAGGAGGAGGAGGACTTCCTCGCAGAAGTTGATATGTTCAAAGCGTTCACCCCTCATAATCATTCGCACCTTGTCAGACTGCTCGCTACGTATCGATATAGAGATAGATACTACTTGCTATTGTTCCCTTTTGCGAAATTGAACCTTCGAAAATACTGGGAAAGCATACCATTACCGGAATTTACCAAATCCTTGATGCTTTGGTTCTTGCAACAATGTACAGCAATAGCATCGGGCCTAAACTCAATCCACCAACAACAGACGACACGAGAGCGGGCTCCAGGGGTTGGCGGTCTCCCTTCTTTTGAAAATCCTGATCATATCTTTAGCCGCCACGGAGATATCAAGGCCGAGAATATACTATGGTCTGCCGAAATAGACAACAATCATGCCGCTCATTGCAAATGCTTTCTTGGGCAACTTGAGCAAGGCTACCTTCTTCTTGCCAATTTTGGCCGCATAGATTTTCCCCAGAACAGTGGGGGATCTCATACGTACGAACCTCCGGAAATGAGCTTGAACCAAGAGACCTCTCGAGCTTACGACATCTGGAGTTTGGGTTGCCTGTACCTGGAGTTTATAACTTGGATGGTTCTCGGCTGGGAAGCACTCAGTGAGTTTCCAAAAACCCATGCCGTAACTGAAGCATCGGTACTTGCCAATGATACCTTCTACACTATTGTCCAGTATACAGAGAGCCAATCAGCACCAACCGCCGTTCTCCGCGAAAGCGTTAGAGAAAGGATCCGTGATCTTCATGAACAGCCACTGAGTTCACTTTTCATTCATAATTTCTTGGATCTCATTGAAGACAAGTTGTTAGATGTTGATCCCTCAACCCGCATCGAATGTGTGTCTTTGACTGCGGAGCTCAGAGAAATGGTGGATAGAGGAGAGAGAGAGCCAACTTATCTCACGAAATCATATCCGTGGCCTGGAAGAGATGTGAAAGTGATCCCCAATCCTGGCGAAAGGGAAGTCTCGAAAAAAGATAATTCCAGTATGGATCTTTCAGAACGTGCATGGGACTCCCAAGGCCTGTCCCCAGCAGTGCTGGACACCTTGAAAGACGATTTATTGGACTGTCAAGAAGAAAGCCCTATTGGATCGAATCGGTACTTCGTGCCCATTAACATGATGAAAAGTCTCGTGACTCGCCCAAAGGTAGAAGCAGCTCTGCAGAACATTTATCCACGCATGGCAGATGATAGGATATTACTTAAACGCTACAGTGAAAGCATCAGCCTTCGATCAAAACGAGTTTTCGCTATTCTGATTACTGGAGAGGACATTTTTCGAGAAGCTATTAAGAAATTTGTTGACGAGGGCGTCACCGACGATGATCTGCCGCTTTGTCGAGCATACAATGAAAACCAAAGTTCATTTGTACTCTGCAAAGAGAAACACAAACTCTGTGAAAAAAGAGATCATCAACTGTGTGGGATCCAGGCAATGTCAAAGTGGCCCCAGCGAAGAAGGAGCGAATTCGACCGGGTTCAGTGGTTTTTCCAAGCGCCGGAATTTCGAAAGTCACCAGGGGAAACACCCTACTTTGAATTTCATGACAACGCCGTCATGCCCTTTTTGAAAGACTATGAGCACGATTTCGAATTTTTTCGAGCTGGAGGGTACAGTCAAGTTTGGCCTGTGCAGATTCATCCGGCTCATCAGAACCTCGTTGACACAAGAGACCTAAAGGTATTTCCTGCATAAGAAAGAATATAGCAGTTGTCTAATTTGAATAGGGTCCCTATCTAGCCATCAAACGATTGTTCTCGCGAGATAAGCTTGATTTTGATAGGGAAACAGAGTTTTCCGAGAAACTCTCGCAATGCGATGATCCACATCTTATAAAACTTCTAGCCACCTATAAGTTTAAAAATCAATACCACTTAGTTTTTCCCTATGCGAAAGAGAACCTGAGAGATTATTGGGAATCGGTCGGCATACCTTTTTGGAACAGGGAAACGGTCTTCTGGTTTCTCCGGGAGCTCTGTGGGTTGGTGGCTGCATTGAATACTATTCATAACTTCGACCTAGTTGATTCCGCAGCCGCGGTAGACGATACTGGATATCCAACTCTGGAAAGGTTCAGCCGTCCTCAGAATGTTAAGTTGAGTGTTGAAGAACGGGAAAAGAAGTATGGCCGTCACGGAGACCTAAAGCCAGAAAACATCCTGCGGTCAGAGGGACCACAAGGCTCTAAAAATGCTGGGGTGCTTCAAATAACAGACTTTGGTCTTGGCAGGTTCCATCGGTTTGGGTCCCGTTCAATGGAGGATCCAAGGACGATTAATGGATCGCCGACTTATGCACCCCCTGAGCTTGCACTCGTCAAGCCTGTTTCCCGTGCATATGACATATGGAGCTTAGGCTGCATCTTTCTCGAGTTTATCACCTGGCTACTTGAAGGCTCTCAGGGGCTCGATGAGTTCAGTGCGGCTCGGATGCTGCTAGGGGAGGACGGCATAACCGACGACGTCTATTTCACCCTAGTCATGCCAACAGATCTGCCCAATACTCGCCCAGAAGCTGTGGTACGAGAAGGGGTGGTCAAATGGATTGACCGTCTGCGCCAAAACCCACGCCGTTCTGAAATGTCCCTTGAGTTCCTGGACTTGATTGAGCAGTCTATGCTTAAAGTTGATTCTTCAGGGCGTATTTCTGCCGAATTGTTGGTGGTGAATATGAGACGGATGCTCGATAAAAGCGAAAACCAGGCGGGCTACCTTTTGGGAAGCAATGAGTCGGTCATTGATACATCCTCTGGCATGAAACCTCCAAGGGGCTCGGAAACTAGAGTTTCTAAAGTTAAGTTTGATGCATACCATCTGGTGCTCCCGAGCGATGAGTAAAATGTATTTGAAGGTGACTGTAGTCTGGATGTAGGAATTTGTGGCAGCCTTTGGGATTTTTCAAATACCTAACTAGGCCAGCTGAAGTATATCTTCAACTGAAAACGATAAACTCTTTTTGGGAAATAGAAGTTTGGTAGGCCAAAACTCTATACTAACTGTTAGTTGACTGTACCTGAAACATATCATAAAATGTCTTTTACACTGTTTTACACTATTCTACATCAAACACGAATTTGGTTAAATTACACAATTCCGTCTCAAAAGATTCATTTACATCGTTTCCAGACATTAAAACAGTAAGGATTCCTGGCCAGGAATGGAAACCCAATCGATCTACGTTCTATACCTCTCTTGAAAACGTTCATGTTATAGCAAGTGAGAATGCCTTGTGGGGAACCGCTAGACCAGTCTCACTGTTACGCACCAAATGTTTACATAGCGAGTACTGTACTCTTGCATCCCCGAGCCGAGGAAGCGCTCCCCTGTACCAACTGCCAAAGTTTCTTATTGGAAGGTCACCGCTTTTCCGGATTGCGTACTGCTTTTTGCTTAATGTCAGAGACAACCGATCGCCCTCAAATGTCTTATCCTGACATCCGACACACCTCAAGCTAGTCAAGCAGAACAACACCTCAACATCGTCGACCCCGTCACTACCCCCAAAATCGTCACTGAATTTTAACTATGCCTGGGAACGTCGCCACTCCCGATCTACAGCTGACCGCCCAGCAAATTCCAAACCTTAACGTGGACAAGAAAAAGCGTGTGCGTCAGCTACAAGACCGATATGGAGGGGAAAATTTCAAGGTCAAGTGAGTTCTACTTTCACAAACCAACCAGCAAAGCAACAGTAACTAATCATTTTTATAGCTGAGGCTGAACAATGGGACCATTTTTGTTCCTACACAGGACCAGATGGGCAAGGTTAGTTGTTACGGCTCCAACGTTGAGGGTACAACACACAACAAGAATAGAAAGAGTTGGCGGAGTTATGTGTATTCTGAGCCCTAGAAACGGGAAGCTGCACAATCCTTTCAAATAACAGGGTTCGGTGGTATAGACATTACCATGGCTTCTAAGAGAACATTTACCGCATATGTTGCCACCGCTACCGAGGAGGGCAAACTTTAGTTACTTCACGTGGTTGACTTGATAAGCATTCTATGGTGTTTCTTTGAAGGATTATCTCCTACGCATGTTTTAGATATCTAATGTTTACTGCCGATTTCTGCTGGTTGGAGTTAAGCAATCTTTGAGGTTGCGTTTTCCCCCCTCTTTCTTTTTCCGAAAACTCTACAGGCTGCGGCCCCTATGCCCTTGAAAGATATGACAGAGCAGACTGCGTTTACATTTTAACTTTGCATTCGAAATTTTCACTTTCATCGATGTAATCTGTCTTGGAGGTGCTCCTTAAAATGATCTGCTTTCAGACGTCGACCATTGAGCCGGCAGCATATTTTCTGGAGTATTGATGATATTCGAATTTTATCTTCGCGGAGTATAATTCAACAGATCTTCACGATCTTTCTCATATTTTACCAAAATACTTTTGTTAGCCTAAACACAAACTCTCTAAAGTAGTAGCTCTAGTAACTTGTGTCTGCTGTAGAATGCTACCTGAGTTTCGATCATAAGTGTGACGCACTACCATCAAGGAAATCTAGACCATCTGAGCCGACAATATCCTTTAAAAACATTGTACTAATAACAGAATCTCAGAATCACTGCAGGTAGTGTCAATTAGCAATTGCACTACCAAGCTGATGTTTTACTCTTTTCGATCGCACCTGCTAGGCCTAGTGAGGAAGCAAGTGTGGCAAGTCATTTGTTACGAGTACAGTACAACTCAATACCGATCCTAGTTTGACAAGTGTAGCCGCCTCACTGGCGTGCTCGGAAATAAATATGCCTTACTGCTTTCAAGTCCACCCACTTCCTAAATGCCTCTCTACTAGTTGAAAATTGAAACCTCCTTACCCTATGTATTGCTGCCCAAATTTGCTTCTGATAATCACCTATTTACGAAAACGACAAGGCCCTCCTAAGCCTTCAACGAAAAAGAGCCAAAGCCAAAGAACGTATTCAACGAATCGGATGCCCTGTCTCTTCTCATAGGATGTGTAACATGCCACAAATCTAAACCTCACAGAAAACGGTGCGTGGCTTTCGGAACTCGAAAATGACTAACTGCCAGAAGCCCTGGTGGACAGCCGGACAGCCTCAAAGCTTCATTCGTAGGTAGGTTTCCAAGTGTTATTGTTATATTGCCCCTCACATATCCATACACTCTAGCACTATAACGCTTTTCTCTAAACGACAAGAAAGAGATCCGTTCAAATAACTCCGGCCCCTAGAAATTAACTCCATGGCAGTTCGCTGAAAACACTCGTTGGTACAAAACTGACAGATCGCAGGTGTTGGACGATTCGTCAAAATGGGTTGCCATGCTGCCTACTACAGTCAACCAGCGCTCAAACTAGATTTCGCATCGAAAAACTCACCAGACGTTCGAACCAGACATGAAGTGTGCCGACCCTCCATTTCTCTCATTCTCATCAACCCTTGAGATGCGAACTCCTTTTGCATCTTACTGGTCCACTCGCCACCAACGCCCCCTCTTGATCCGGGAACATTCCCTCTCCTCTCTCGAACGTGAACACTTCTCCAACCCATCCTCCTGTCTCGGTCGCGTCCACCCCTGCGGAACCCTATCCCTCTTATCAAAAAAGTCCGACGGGCCGTTGTTGGTATTAGGATATTCGAGCACCCATCCCGTCGTAAGGGTCTTCCATGACTTCTTCAGACAAGCGGACATATTCGTAGAATGTTTATTAGACGTTTTTCTGCCGACTTTGTGATTGATTGGTGATTGATTGTTCCAGATCCAGCTGTCTGTCTGTCGGAGAAAGTAAGCTACAAGAGAAAATCAGACACAGGACTTGGGATATATAATAAAGCTTTAAATAACATGAATCGAGTAATTGAAATTCGAAACAGGATGGATCTGGTAAATAACCGATATATATATTGTTTGGAATAATCAAATCTCGTTATTCGTCACCTGATACATAGCGAGGTGGAGCGAGTTTACCCCGGGTTTCTCGCGGATATTCTCCGAGCGGGAGAAAAGGATTTTTTTTCTTTCTTTCTCTTTCTCCTTTGTCCAATCTAAAGTTGTCAAGGACATGCATGCATGAATGATTGATTGAATTTTATCCAGACATGATTAAGCAAATCCATCCACAAAAGGCTCTTGAGTCTTGAGTCTGGAGTCTGGAGTCTGGCGTCTGGCGTCGCGCTTGCGACCCGTAATCGTCCGGTGGTACTAAATTGTGGGTTTTCTCCATAAAACGTAAAATCAACTGAATGGCTATGCCCTTGCAAGTAGCTTTTACTTATAGCGAGGGTACTTGTAAGGTTGTTCCATACTCCGGAGTAGGGACCTAATTATCAGGTGGAGACCACGATGTTCCGGGGACGCGTCGGCCTCTGGTAGACACGTCCCCAGCAACATCAGGTCTCCACCTGATAATTAGACGTAGTGATATCACTAGCTGAGTCCCCCTCTACGGAGGTATTTACGGTGGCGAATCCCCACCAAATAACATTAATTAGGGGGGGGGGGGGGGCGGTACTAGACGTTGGGCGCCTTACCTCCCCTCCGTAAACCCGTTTAGGTGGAGATGATTTCTATTCTACGGGTCTAGCACTCGGGAATATCTTCTCTTCATCGTTATGAGAACCGGACCAACCGCAAACCAATCATTTATACTCCGTATCCTGCGACTGTATTAGGTCTGCTTCAAGCCCTACTACCACCTTCTCCTTCTTCTTCTTCTTCACCATCATCTTTTCCCAAATTCCCAATCACAACGCAGTCAAAACTCAAAACTCAACAGCACTCTCAAATTCATTCACAACTCACAGAAAACATCTCAACGCGAATCCAACTACAAAAGGCAAAACTATCTATCACTACCGACTTTCCTCTCCAAGTTAAAGGGAGGATCTTCTTCGGATATGGATCTAGTGAAGGAGGCTCTGCCGCGACCTTATGTACTCCTCGGACGAATAATATCCCTGATAATTGATGCTAGCTAGAAGATGGAAAAAGAGGATTGGGTGAGTGGTTGTAAAAATGAGGCTGCCGTGGATTTTACTAAACTTTGAACGTTGCGCTGAAGCGTGGAGGGAGAGAGGATAGGCATTTTGCTTTGGATTGAGAAATGTGCGAGATTATGGAGCTTGAGTGCGAGACTGCTTGGACGCTTGTCCAGTGCTGGAGCGCTGATTATAGGACATTGGATCAATTTTGTGAAGGGAAGAGATCTGTGTTGACTGCATACCTTAAATCCCAATTCTATAAACTTTTATCTGCCTCTATACTGTAACTCCATTCTCCTTTTCAATCGCTACATCTCCAACGCCCTTGTAGTCCTTGAGCACACCATTGATGCCGTTCTCGACAGTCTTCCCATCTCGAACTTCTTCCGTGGTAGCCACTAGAATCTTGAAAGCCTTGTGAAGGAATCGTTCTTCAGCTAGCGGATTAGCACTGACCACCCGAATAGCATAATCGCCCTCAACAACACCTGAAGTAAGGAAGATCTCTCCTCGTTTGTTGCTTAACTCATAAACTTCTTTGGTCAACTTATCCTGTTCCGGCTTTCCTCCACTCTTCGTTGCGATCTTGAACACCGTCAAAGCGAAGTTCGGCCCACTAATCATGTCGAAGATATCTGGCCTCGACTTGATCAATCCCGCAAACACTTCGCCGTACTTGATATGCTTTCTGATATGTGCTTGAAGGCCGTTGACACCATATGTCCGTAGCACGAACCAAATCTTTAGACTTCTGAATCGGCGCCCAAGAGGAATCTGCCAATCGCGGTAATCTGTGACAAGGCCGCTGTCACTGAACTCGTTCCGGAGATAACTTGGCATGATGGAGAGTGCGTCAATCAAGTCTTTTCGCTTCCTGACGAAGAGACATGAAGCATCGAAGTTTGTAAGTAGCCATTTGTGCATGTTCATGTCGAAGGAATGGAAGTGCTCGAATTCTGCGGTCAGATGTTGGAATTCTGGGCACACTAGGGCAGCTCCAGCATATGCAGCATCAACATGCACCCAAACTTCCCCTGGGACATTGGGAGGTGCGAATTTGGCAAGAGTAGCAGAAATAGAAGAAAAATCATCTACCGTGCAGGTTGATGTTGTCCCGAGAGTCGTCGTAAGGAAGAAAGGCTCCAAACCTTGGGCCTTGCACTCTTTTATTGTTTCTTCCAAATATGACCCCGTCAATGCAAAATCGTCTTCTTTCGAGACAGGTATAGAGCGGTATCGGACTCCGCATATCTGTGCTGCCTTCTGTGTCGAGCTGTGTGCCATTTCACTTCCCAATGCAACTAATTTACTCCTCTTATGTGCTATCGCATCCTCGAGTTCGAGACCGGATAAATGTGAAGTCGTTTCTCGCAGATATTTGTCGCGGGCTGCCACCATAGAGGTGACAATTGCTTCTGAGGCGGAGCCTTGTATGACTCCTCCCCCGTGGCTTGTGGAGAGGTAGCAGTCTGGGAGGTTCAGGAGTTTGGCTAGCCAGTCTAGGACGACGGTTTCGAGTTCGGTGATGGCAGGGGAGCAGATCCAGTTGAATGCGGGTGCTGTGAAAGCTGCGGAGTAGAGTTCTCCTAGCATGCCGGGGAAAGAGGAGGAAGCGGGGAAGAATGCCATGAAGTTGGGGGATTGCCTGAACTTGTTAGCATCATCTTGATTTAAACAACTGCGTACATACCAATGAGTAAGACCTGGCATAATCTTCGTCTCCATATCCTTCTGGATATCTGCCCACGATTCTCCATCTTGCGGAGGCCCTTCTGGGAGAAGCTTCTTGAGATACCCGGGTTCGACATTGGAAACAACACGGCGGTCTTCTATCGTGTCGTAGTAATTGACAACTATATTCATTAATAGGAGTATATAGAGAAGGCTTGTCTCAGCTTACTTTCATCAATTGCTGAGGCAGCAGCTTCCTTGAACTGTTTGGAATCCATATTGGGTTGTTGCAAGGTGGGGTAAATGGAGGACAATAGTTTGACTGTAAAGAAAAGAGAGAAATAACAAACAGATTATACTTAGCTGTCTGGCTTTATATACACAACGACTGGCGTACTATTGATTCGACCCGACTAGTAGTCTTTTAAGGGCGTGGATGTGTATTCAGTCATTTTATCGGTCAGAGAATTTGACCTGAACTGGCTGGTCAACAGTTCGTTCGGAAAATCTCTGACTCGATATCCGTTCGGGTAAACAGGTTTATCCGGGCTAGAATACACATCCACGTTCACGTCCATGTCGCACCGATCCATTTTGCTCTTGCCACTTGCCATCATAACACAACTGAAATTATCCGCAGAATAACCTTGCACAGCATCTTATCATAAGTTACATCCGTGCTCATCAAACGTCTACGGGGTACACCCGAAAATATCCGTGCCTCAAGGACAGTGTTGTGGTATGGCCAGGAATCGTATCCTTTCCCAAGACGTCTTGACCGCAGGGATGTTGGTGTTGGTTTTGTGTTTCGAAGTTCAATCTGTTCTATTTTCTACTTCCAAACATAGAATTTTAGCTTTTGCATGAATGCTACACGCGCGGGTGGTGTATTGGGTCTTGCCCTGGCCGGCGCTTCGGTGTTTCAGCAAAATTCCGGCCATTCAAGGCTCTAGAAATATATCCAAACGCCCGGAAACTTGCACTTGGTTGGGATTGTCATAAGCTTGATTTCAGAAGCTGTTTAGGTTCATTGAGAGGGGCGTAGTTAGCCTGTTGGCGAAGGGTTTGCAGTCTATAAGTGTTCTAGTTATCCGCTTTCTATGACCGGGCTCCTCATCATCTGTTGTCTTTCAAGCTAAAAAATTTCTTCTTCACATTTCCTCCAAATTACGTATCTTTTAACTGCTCGAAGGACATTTTTGTATATCAACCATCCTCCAATTTGTTGCCCGGCATGTCTATGGATGAATTAGGATCCAACTTCGCCAACTTGCATACTTTACCACGCAAACCCACCCCTCAACCTTTGAGACGACAGCCTCAGCTCAATGACGACGGCTCTTACAACATTGAGGGTTTATTCAAAGCGGTGGCACCTGTTCCAGACCGCGTGAACGACCTGGAATCTCGCACCGAGCGAATCGAAGAAACCCTGAACTTAATCCTCGAGAATTTCAGACGGACTTTGGTAGATGAAGATGCTAAAAGCTCTCTGTCCAAAAACCCTCCGGCTCTCGAGCCTCAGAAGAAATCCCTATTTAGCAAGTCTTCAGCAAACAGGTCTGCAGTCAACAAATCTCCGGTCAACGTATCTCAAGCCAGAAGTCGAGAATCCAGTCTTGCCTACACTTACAATTTCCGGGCTCTTAATACCTCCCGCAATGAGCTTCAAATCGCCGCGCGCGATGTAATAAGCAGGAAGCGGAGCTTGGATATCCTCAGCCTATGTCAGAACCCAGAGCGTCTTAATGGTCTTCCATCTTGGGTCCCAAATGCTCTAGATGCCTTCAAGGCTTGTCCCTTCAAGTCCAAAAATCCTGTTTCCGAGATCCTGCCTACGAGTGGGGATATGACTTTCGATTTCGACAAGAACGACTCTGTACTTCTAGCAAAAGGTCGTTGGATTGGTTCGGTTGTAATTTGTGGTGCCGACGGCCCGAATCAGCATGACTCCGTCGAACAACTTGGACGTATATGTGCAGATTGGTTACAGACCGTAGCGAACGTGGCTTCCAAATCAAAAACCGACCCCGTCGGTAGGCAAATGCTAGACGATCTCAATGGATCCAAAAGATATCAGCACTGGCTCCGCTTCGTCTCTCTCGGTGCGGACTCCGGGGGTACTGAAGGCACTTCTGGTGCTTTGTCGGGCTCTGATAAAGAGCAAGTCTTCCAATGGCTTTGGATATACGGTGAGGGAAGAAAGCTGGGGTTTCTGGAAGATGGAAGTTATGGCTTGGTGCCTGCGGATTTGAAAGTAGGTGACCAGGTTTGTTACTTTCCACGTACAACGTTTCCGTACATTTTGAGGAAGGTCGGCAGAGGCAAATATGTAGTGGTGGGAGACGCTTGTGAGTATATTACCAGCCTATATATTAGGATACGTATATTAAGAGGCTAATACTTTATAATAGATTTTCCCCGATATTCTGCTGCCCAGGTAGACCACGTGGAGCTTGAATATCTGTCTATCGTTTAGCTGTGGCAGTGGCTGGGCTGTTCGTACGTTATACGTACCATATAAGAAAAACGGGTTTTGGGATAAATATAGGGAGGTTCTGATAGGAGGTTGTATACGGCGTTAAACGATAAAGGGGAGGTTGTCCAAATGGGTTGAATTAATACTTCCGCTTTGAGCCAATTAAAACCAATTGAAATCGAAACTACCTTATGTCACCAGTAGCTTTAACCTCTATAACACGATACTATATACGCAAATCATTCGGTCAATCGGTGAGAACCCCCCTTTTAGTTGTCCATATTAGGTTAGGCGTCGCCAAGCCTCGCGCTGACCTCCACTGCCATGTGCAGCGGTCGAGGCTGTATCAAGGCAGTCATGAATCGCCTTTGAGTTTCAAACTCACAAAGACCTTTACACTACACCACAATCCACAGACAAAAATTACACTCATCATACCAGAACCGCAAATATGAAGATCCACTACATCGGCGTAAGTTGCAACCGCTGCGGGACCCCTGAAGATGAGAAACTGACCGCTATCTCCACCATCTAGATACTCAAGAACGAGAGCAAGCCAGCCCACGAGCTCTGCGCCGAGAAGGACCTGAGTGCCTACTCGCGCTTCACACGGAACAAGTACGCTATACGCCGTTGAAGCTCCAATAAAGGAAGATGTGTGCTGATAAGACACCCACAGCTATGGCGAATTCATGACCATGTTCTGCAAGACAGTAGCAGAGCGCACCCGGCCCGGCCAACGGCAAGACGTCGAAGAACAAGGCACGATACCTCTCCCACCCAGTCCCCACGCACCCCCAACTCCCCATCTCTAACACAAGCCCTCGCACACAACAGACTACACGTTCCACGCCTACGGCCGCACCGAAGGAATCTGCGGCGTCATCATAACGGACCACGCCTACCCGGCGCTCGTCGCGCACCAACTGCTCTCGAAAGTCGTCGACGAGTTCCTCGCCGCGCACCCGCGCTCCTCGTTCGCGTCCTCGAACCCCGAGCTCAGCTTCCCCGAGCTCAAGGACTATATCGTGAAATACCAGGACCCGCAGCAGGCCGATAGCATTATGAAGATCCAGAAGGAGCTCGATGAGACCAAGATCGTGCTGCATAAGACGATTGAGAGCGTGTTGCAGAGGGGTGAGAAGATTGATGATTTGGTGGCCAAGAGTGATGGGTTGAGTGCCCAGAGTAAGATGTTTTATAGTGAGTTTGCCCTGGGATTCCTGTGGATTGTGCATGTGTGTTGGAGGATGGTGCTGATATTGGTGTAGCGCAAGCAAAGAAACAGAATTCGTGCTGTGTGGTTATGTAGATGGGTGGATTTGAGGGACTTGATAATATGGCGTTTTCATACTTTTTCGGATACTTTTCCAGCATAGCAATTGAGATTGTAAATCACGTTCACTGGTATCATCATACAGAAGCTAGGTTTGGGCTTAATAATTGCACCGGTTGGAAGGAACAAAATCTGTTCAGGAGCTTCATGATATCCATTTATAACACATCAAGAACTCCAAATTATTTATGCAACTAATGTCTTGAGACCAAAACGCCACCATCCAAATGCAAGTCATTATCCCATGCTCGAATATTTGTTGCCAAAAAGGAAATCCAAACGCCAAAGGGTATCCAAGCACGCTTGCTCTCAAAGACAAAATCAGCAGCACTTCCTCCTAGTCTTC
>QGML01000147.1:0-25809 GCA_007825375.1 Lachnellula willkommii | reverse complement strand
TTCATGTTCTGGCAGCGAGCGCGAGAAGTAGTGCCCGTGTGCAAGTTAAGCAAATCCAGCCTCACACATTGCGTTCGCGCATCATGATGCTGTCGCGTCCCTTTGCACGTTTGACGACAAACAGAAAGAAGTGCAGGTAGTTGGGAACCGAGCAAGGTGCGAGAGAAACCTTATAAAGTGCTGTGCACTCTCTACTCGTGAACCGAGCGATTTTGGAAGTCTAGTTTTGAGGAATAGGGGGGCCCACGTACGCTGAATCTGGACTAGCTGGTGCAAACCTCACTGATGGAATTGCCAGCATCCAAAAGCGAATCGGTATAATAAAGTCCTCTGACTTCTTCCAGCGTCTTTATGTTTTCGCAGGCCCCTGCTGGGGAAGCCACTTGAGTCACAAGTTGAGTGAGGGCGTCGGCGTCGGCGTCCTCCCCAAGTTCTCCACGTGCGCCCCATCCGGGTATGCTGGGCTCCATAGTCTCCGAATGGGCTAGAAAAAGAAAAATGACTATCGCTGGGCGGCGTCGATTTTGATGTCTCGCTCGCCTGGTTCATTAGCACATTATAAAGTTTGCTAGTCACAGGTAGTACTCGCAGTTAACCTTTACAGGGCCGCGGAGACGCGTATACACTGATGACAGATGCATAACAGAGAAGTGGACGGAGGACATCTCCGTTCCCGATTCCCGAATTGCAAGAGTCAGTGACATGACAGCTGAAGCAAATATCCATGCAATGCAAAAAAAGGAAAACGATGCTGTTGTCAGATAGGTACTCGAGTACAGATGTAGATGTAGATCTAGATGCCAATAAATAACGCAATCCCGCTCCTGTCATCGCTGCATATTACCCTCTTTGTCTGCTCGCGTGGCAGGGTAGAGTAGTTTACGATACGTACTAATCTCATCTACTAGCACTTACGGAGTAGTCCCCCAACTTCCAAGATCTATTGGGGGCCGGGCCGACACTACTGTAAGAAAAATGTGACAATTGACAAATAATCGAACTGACTCGGACGAGTCCCGGGGTTTCGACCCGTTCAAGACTAGACGGCTCCTTAAAGCTTATTTCCTTTTCAACACCTAATCGTGTCCCCCTGACCCATACAACAACAGTAATAGTGGTGGTCCCCAGTATCCCCCCCCACTACCTGGACTACCACTCCCCACAGCTAAGGGCCAGGGGGACACGATCACGGATGGGAATTTCTAGATTGCCTTGTTTGTTAATTAGGCAGGCTAGTAGGATCTTGAATTACCTAGCTTCCAGTTATACTTTACTAGTCGTCCAGCTAACTACTGTAAGTCGATCTGCCGAGAACAAGTACATGTACAGCACGCGACGGCGCAAAGTTACCAGCTGGCCGGGCGAGGTTACGGAAGAGGGCTAGTTGCAAGAATGGCGAATCAATCTGGATCGGGATGTGGATGTGGATGTGGATGTGGATGTGATGTGGATGTGGGAAAACGCCGGGGTTTCCGGAAGCTCTAAACAGCTCGTACTGTACCCGTGGAGATGGAATGGGTTGAAGCCTGAAGGTGCGTGGCAGGAGCTGTCGATATACGGAGCCTCCGTACGGAGTACTCGTGGCCTGGGGCCCCACACTGCTAAGGTCGCTACCTACTCGTGTGGCATTCATGTGGTAACGTGGTTGTTGGGTTGAGTACTTGGTTGTGGGGAAGTGCTGTCGTAGGTCGTAGGGCTGGTGTCTTTGTGAAGTGGCATGCCAGACTCGCCATCGTCGTCTTTTGCCAGCCATGCAAATGATACTTAACTGAGAGTAACAAGTATCGACGCAGAAAGACCTTGGTGTATCTGCTGCATTTCATCATCAGTCTTGAACCTCATTTCCCCATGTTTCGTTAGAAGTGAAAGGAAAAGGTAAACTCATACGCTACTTGGGGTGGAGAGCCACGGTCAGAAAGTACACCGACTATTCGGCTTCACTCTGGGTAGTTCCCTTTGCGCTGGTACAGTTTTTAGGGGTCGGTCGCGAGTCCTCTTGCCAGAAGACTTCGGGAGTTCCGAACCGCCGGGGTTGTAACTGAGAGAGTTGAACGGCGGCTTTCTTCAGAGAAAGTGCAGGAAAGTGATGGGTTCAAAGTGCAAAGTAGCAGTGCATTATGAATAATTCAGGATTCTTTCGGTCAGCTTGATAACTGTTCCGATGGTCCAGTCCAAATTTAACTTCCCGATCGTATCCCGTCGTTAACGTTCAGCCTTACTTTTGAGTATTAATGGCTGACTTCTGGAGTAGTTATGTGCCCGATGACTTGCCTTAGCGGGAACACGAACAAATATCTAATAGACCTATTTGGGAGTCTGGGACTTTAGAAATGTTAAGGTTAGTGTGCTGCATGAAGAAAAATGTCATTTGCTGATGCTGACTTGTCGAATGATAGCCTCTAGGTTTCGAGATCATATCTTGTTTTGGTGTGTTCTACCAGATGTTTACCAGATATCCCGTGATGTCAAAAGTATGAAAGACTTGTCATGAGGGACAGCACATGCTATAATGTTATTTATCATATGATTTGGCCAAATTACACAGCATTGGGAAACGTGAAAAAGGAAACGCTGTATGGTTTAGAAGCTGAGAGCATGAGAGAACAAGCGACGGAAACAAAGATGAATGGATGACTTAGTACTCTCTACTACTCAAGACAATCCTTATAATATTCTACAATACCATCCCATGTCATTATGCGAGACAAAGGAAATGAACGCTGAAGAATCTAAAGTCTTTGGCATTTCTTTAGGAAGATTTGATAAAATATTCTATGCAACAGAAATTAAAATTTTTGTGTAGCACCTGAGCCTGATATGTCGAGCAACCGTATGTCTTGATAGAAAACCAATTTATATACCGCTGTTTTTTGATGCATGATGCCTGGCAGAAGAAGTCGAGCTCCTTTCCTTTTCGAGCCCCTGACGAATTCTTTGACTAACGTCCACTTGTCTATCAAAGTCTCGAATATTACCTCTTGGTACCTACCGCACGGCATGTGGGGGAACCCTTTTCGGCAGGGTGCCTTGGTAAGTTGGCGTATCACTGGCGTTTAGCCATCGGCACACCGCGACTGACTCGAAGCAACGGCAAACGGCAATTCCACGGATGAGTTGAGATGCGTACAAAGTTGTAGTTGAGACTCAAGGACTTACATACGAAATGAGCATTCTCGCTGTTTCAATGAAGAGTTTCATGATCACGCCCTTGTGAACAGGTTCTATTCTTGGAGACATCAATGGTAGGGGGGTTTCTCCGCGTGGCACATTTTACTCAGCAAGACCAGAATGAGTTCGTTCCCCGCGTGCGTTCTTTGGCTGAATCTTATCTGAATCAAGGTTTGTGGATGCACTGACACATGGTTGGCATGGATATGAACCCCTGCCTGTCCAGCTTGATCGAACCCTGGCCTGGCACATTTTGCGAATAGTTATTAGTGGCTAATAAGTCGCCCTGCCAAGATGCGGCTCTGGGATGAACAGGACAGGCGTTCTGCACAGCTCATGTAAGGCTTCGGGTCAGCGTTTATTGGACGAGTGGAGAGAAATGGCAGCCGGTTCTTCTTCATACCAAGCAACCCAAGTCGCTGGGAAGAAGGCTTGAGGCTTGATAAAAGTCTAGCCGGATCCCGAACATGAAAGAGTGCCGATCCTTCGCGAATGAGTATTCAGCTAAGCTTCTGGGTTTCTCCCGTGCGAGCAAAGTGGTACTGTAGTGTAATGATAAGAACAGCGGTCTAGGTCAGGAAAACGCGGGGGTGTGATGAGAAGTGAAAAGGAAAGAAGGAGAGGAGCATGTGGCCCGGTGGACGGAACAAGCAGCATGGGGCATGGGCAAAATAAGGTTGCATGGGCTGAGAGGCGTTTATAGCCTCGAGTTTAAAAGCGCTGGCTGGATCCGTGACAAGATTGGCATTTAATATTGTGCCTCGTACAGTAGCCATTCAGAGGCCTGCACCCACCCAAGAGATTAGATTTCCATCGCGTATAATAATTGATTTCAGTTGACGCGCGACCCTTAAGGACCACGTTTCCGATGCGAGTATCGTATCGTGAATCGGATCATTCAAACTTCGGAATGGAAAAACATGGGATGAGAATCATGAAATGGGCTGGGCTGGGCTTACTCCATCATTAGTGATGCCTGTCATTATTACGCCCATCCCGAACGCAAGTGCAACTCCTTGGTCAAAGCTTTTTACATTGATGGATGTCAATAAAAGTGCATGTCGATTCTGACAAGGGGGGAGAGGAAAATGGCCCGGTCTAGAACATACCTGACCCAGAGGCCTGAGCCAGACCGCAATGGGCCAAAATAAACGAATAAGAAGGTCAGATATCGTGTAATCGTGTCTACTAATCCGTAGTAGTCGCTGGTAAAACTGTACGGTGCAAGGTAGCTTTGTTTTAAGAGCCTCCCCCCTCCTCTGAGCTGCCCAGATTACGGGAGGCACCGACAAGAAAAGAACCTTGGGATTACGGAGGTATAGCCGATCTTAGTAGAAGAGAGCAAGAAGGGGGCAAGGACAGTAATAACAATACGCGCTTTAATGACCCGAAAGGATGCTCTTACTGTACTACATTTCATTATTTGTCACTTTCATCCTTGTTTAGCTAGAGCCAGCTGAAACCATCGTTATTTATGGAACAAATTGGTATCACAAGACTCTCATGCGGGCACCATATTACTATCTTTCTTACTGGTAGAGGCATCAGCATCAGCATCAGCATCAGCATCACAAGAGCTTGCTTCTCTCGCTTGATCGTTGGCCTTCAACGTGCTCCGACCCGCTATCTTGGTCATGGTTACTCAAGATGCTATTCTTAAACAGCGTGCAGTCTGGGTGGTGGTGGGTCAGCTTTGATATTATTAATACGGTATTTTAATCTGAACACGAACAGCACAGATGGGCAGGTGATACTCGATCCATAAAATAAGTCTTTGAGAGTACGAGTACGGAGTACGGAGGTAGTAAATTAGTAATGCAAGTACCTATTATTGCTGTACGGACTGCAGTAGTAAGATCTTAATAATCGTCCACCATCTTACGGAGTTAATTACGGATTATTGAGATCTAGCAAAAGCAAGCTCGGCGACTAAGCTCGCGGGAAGGGCCAATCGCCTTTCAGCCCTTGTCGATCCTTGGTCAATGCATAATTCCCAACCCAAACTGCTGCAGCGTGCCCTAAGACCGAAATGGATGGGATGGCACAGGCGCTCCATGCCCATGCCCATGCCCATGCCCATGCCCCATGCTTCGTTTACCCTACCACTCCATTCGCCCCTGGAGGAAATCCCCATTATTTGTTGGAAATGTCTAGCTGCTCTGGGGGGAATTTGAGCAGATGCTCGCCTGCACAGTACAGCAGGCTCCGCCATCTTGCTTTTGGCAATTATTGCAAACTGAATCAAGTTCTGCACGTCTTCAGCACTTCAGCACTTCAGCAGCACATCCTGCAAATCATTGAGTCTTGACAGGGCCCGCCCCGTCCTCAATCAATTCAGCCATCCCGGCGGCTTAAGCCAAGAAAAGCCTCTGGGCCAGCCCAGCACTTGCAGAATGCACCTACTGTATGCAGGCAATGCCTGCTACATGCCTGCAGCAGACCCAAGCTCGGAGACGAAGGCGAGGGGGACGGCCACACACCATCAACCCGTGTACCTCCGTACTCTATGAGGGTCTTACAGACAGGAATAAGCAAAGAAATATTACTTCCAAAAGCGCCTTGAACAAGCGAGAGAAGGTTCCATCAAGCCATTATTCAAGAAAGAAATACCAGAGAAATAGACACGTTCTATACAAGCTTACGAGTACGAAGTACAAAACACTTTCCTTTGCTGCGTTGACGAGGCCCGTCTGTCTCAATCAAGCCAGGCCGACATTGTTAATAATCCCCCTCCGGCCGACGTCCACTTTTCCTGCCAAATAATTCTAATCAACATTCCCTCGCCAGCCCGGCCTTCTACTCCGTACAGTAAGCGCGGGGCAAAGTGTAAAACTCCACGTCTCCCGATCACGATTGCCATGAGCGGAGGAAATATAACCAGTCCTGTATACAGTAGTAGTATACCTCCAATAGATTACTTCTGCTCTCTGCTCTATCGCGCATGCAGTTACGGCATCACGTCCACATGCACTACCTTTTTATAGCATGGGCACAAGATCCAGTCCCATCCCGTCAAGATGCCATAGATAGCGCCGCCGCGATGCTGGGTCAGCTACAATACTCCTAGTGCTGTACTACAAGTCATACGCACATGGCGAGTAGGTGATTAGTGCCATCGACACGCACGCTGGTCCTTTTAGCATTATTGTTATTATGGTTAGCTGGGTACATTATTCGGTTTTTCATAGCGTATTCGTACATTAGCCTTACGGACTAGTACTGTAGTATCTCTCCCCCTGCCCTGGTCTGTAGTGTAGGTACATACATTGAACACGCTTTCACGCTTCCCTTCCCAGCCCGCTAAAGGACAGACTAGAACCCCTATCCTTACCACGCGTGCTCTCCCCCACCCCCTTCCACCCCCCCAACTTCCCGCTTGGTAGCCAACACGATCCAGCCAAAGGTCCCCCCGAACGCACAGGCCATACACAAACCCATAAGCTACATATATCGACAGACGCCTCCCCGGCCGCCATCCAGGTGATCGACGCTCCACATTCTTTGCCCAGTCTGACCTCGACATTGCAGAAACATCGTCGACTTTTGCTGTTACGGGCTCTACCTAATACCTACCTATTCACTGAAGCTGTCGGATATCCAGCTTCGGCCCATCATCCGCGTTTGCCGGTCCGCTATTCTACCTACTGTACCTATTCACATCCCATTCCCTTGTAACAGCCTTGGGGAAAAGAGCCATCGTGGACTTCCTACTCATATTCTATAATGGAGAGCTTGACAGCTCGAAGGTCCGCGGCCTCCAATCTTCCCACCTTCCAACTTCCACCCCCGGACCATCTCGGAATGCACAAATACCCAGCGGCATATGCGCCGACAAGTTCAACTTCCGTGAGCAGTGTTCTAACACCTCCGGCCTCGCTACCGAACGAAAACAGTCCGTTGTCAAGTCTAAATAGCGGGAGTTCAGGGAGTTCAGCTGCTGGTGTTCCTCCATATCAACCCATGGGATTCTGGCCAACTCCACAGAACCCTTCATACACCTATAGTTCAGCACCTTCAATGCCAGCACCATATGCGCAGCAGCAGCAACAACAGCAACAGCAGCAACATAATTATATGGGGGCGCGCCCCCTATACTCACCCTCCATGAACTATCCAAATCGGGGTAACAACTCCCCCTCAAGTGGAGAGGGACTTCCTCCCCCACCCTACGATCTCAGTCTCCCCCCGTTTCCCACATCCATGGGTTCCTCGGGTGGACAACAGCAAAACCTCCCCACGCTTGCACCCCAACAGCAACAGTCACAGCACCATCAACTAAACCATAATACGCTGGTCAGCTCTCAACATCCATCTTCACAAGCGCCCCACCAAGGGCCTCTTCACGCACCTGAAAATTATGGCGGAAGGCCTCCACCAACGCCAACTTATTACACCCCCACTTCAACACCACAGCAATCCACGTTCCCCGCCTTCACCCAGCAATCTCCCACACAGCACTCTCCTATTTCATCATCCGCGCCTTCGAACCGAATATCGCCAGTGTCCGCGCCACAAGGCTACCACTCCCGGCCTTATAGTGGCTATAGTCTCCCTGCGATGGCCGGCCCAATAATGTCTAATGTCCACAGTCCCGGAAACCAGATGGCGCTCGTGGGGGGTATGAACGGTATGAACATGCAGTATCCACAACACCAACTCGGTGGGTCGGTGTACGGGCACCATCCAGGAGCGCCGCAGCAGCAGAACGACCGCCCCTTCAAATGTGATCAATGTCCCCAGTCGTTCAACAGGAACCATGATCTGAAGCGCCACAAGCGTATTCACTTGGCAGTCAAGCCGTTCCCTTGCGGACACTGCGAGAAGAGTTTCTCACGGAAAGATGCTTTGAAGGTTCGTTCTTTATCCGATTCTAATTTGCAGTAATTGGAGGCGGTTTTTTGTCTTTTTTTGAAGCAGGAAGCTGACTGAACGAACAGAGACATATTCTCGTGAAAGGTTGCGGGAAATCAAGCGATGACACATCAAACGCCAATGGCGGAAGCCAGTCACCTATCGACAAGTCAGAGATGATGAGCGATTCAACCGAGGACAGTAGTCCGAAGATGCTAAAGAAAGAACTCTGATTCTCATTCTCATTTCCATGGAATTGGTTTACCCGTCACAGTACACGGATCTGTCAACGTGGAAGGGGCTTTGTTGCATACATCGGGGTTCGGCAGCGGCGGCGTGCATTACGGGCTGTAAAAATTCGCTCCACAGTCGGATATGCTCTATACTAGGCGTTGTGTGTTTTCATATACGGGGTGCGGGGAATGGGTCATGCGAAACGAAAGGTTCTGGGATGCAATCGTTAGATACTCTGATTGCGGGAGTTGGAGTTGGTATTGGATGAATGGGATGGGATGAGTGAAAAGCCGAGCACGATCGTTTGTTAATTTTTGTTTTCGGCAGCATGGATGGATGGATGGATGGGTTTGGTGGTGCGTTACGGTGTGGTTGGAAGGAAATACCTCTCCGCAGTGGTGTATCTTCTGCGGGGTTTTTTGCTGGTGGCTGCTGAGATTTCTCTTGCATTTGCCAGGTTTTCTATCAATGAGATAAGATATCCGATGATCCGAGTCTGGAAAGAAAGACGGATCAATCTGTTGTTGTACTTGTACTATCCAAACTCGATATCAATGATGAGCAAAGCCTCAAAAGATCAAAGCATAACATCACCTATGATGATGAACTTACTACCACACCCATGACGGTATACTGTTGCCTCCTAAAGCTTCCACCACTGTACTTGAAACAAACAAAGGTGATGATAGAATAGCAAACAACCGCGAAAGGCAGCCACAGATCCCTTGATCCAGAATCCAGAAGTGAAAATAAGCATCAGGAATAAATAAAATCCCCGACGCCATCCAGCATAACGCTTCTCCACCGCTCCGCCGATCTTCCTCTCTTCCACTGCAATAACCCCTGACCTAACCCAGCATTGCGAGGCGAGAAACCAGTACGGAGGTACTGTACTAAAACATCTACCCTGTCCTGTCCGCGGAAGATCTGAGATCTGATCTGATCTGCATCTGCATGCAGCAAGGTATGAAATCTACCGGTAGAGTAATTTACGTACTGTACTGTAATATACGCATCTTGTAATAAGTAACAGATAAATACTCTACACGAAGCATCGACGTTGCTGTTACTGGACTGGTACTGTACACACACAGCTCGATTCGATTCCGATTCCGATTCGCGCGCAGATACTCCGCAACCCGAGTTAATACTGTAGCAACCATCCAATCCAATCCGTACCGACAGCCCCAAAAAAACACCCCCAAAACCCCCAGCCCACGGAAAAATCAACAGGAATAGAAAAAGAAAGAAACACTCATGCAGGCAGTTATCCTCGTAAATTGTAAGGACCTCGTGGCGTCCAATCCAATCCAATCCAGGGGCGAATGCGAGGAATGCCGATAACCGGGTACGAGACGAGTGAGTGCCGGTGCTCGTCCGTCGGGTAGGCACAGGCACAGGCACAGGGACAGGGCACACCGCGGTGTTCAGGTTCGGTACCTGATTACTGGGACGTGTACCGTATTTACGATGCGATACGGTGTTAGACTAGGATACCTTGTGAATAATTTATCTATCTATCTGTCTGTCTATCTGTCCATCTGCCTATCTATCTAGCTTTTCACGAGCATGGAAGGTAGAAGACAAGGTGGAGGAGATGCGTATTTCGGAACGAGGATAAGTTATTTATCGAGGGACGGTTTCATTATTAGCTTTCGGAATTTATCAAGCAAAGTTATTTACGACTTAACCCACTTCGTCAATGTCCATCTTTCTTGATGATGATGATGATGATGATGAGTTCGAGTGAAAAAAAGCCAGCTCTACGTTTCCGTTGAATAACCAGCGGCTAGCACTGCGACGAGAGTGAGTTAACTCCTTCAGTACAAGGTCAGTGTTTACGCCCTTCTCCGTTCACTGGATTATAATGTGCCAAGCGCGTGGGACAACCGTTAAAAAAATGTCAATCATGGTGAGTACCATGTCATGCCACCTTTATCCATCTAGCATACAGAGGATTGGTCTTTTGTGCAAAAGGCCGTAAAACACTGTACTGTAGGAGTTAACAGGGCTTGTGGTACAACCCATCCTCATGCCATATATAAACACAGACCTATTCAACCCGACAGCTTCAATTCGATCGTATTTATTGTTTCTATAGGTCTAGTACTCGTAAAGTGTACACAGCACCACCACCCTATTATTTCCTTTCCCTACCCACTTACCCCCAAAACCGTATCCTACTCTACAGAATAACTCACTCGGAGTAATTTCATTTTTTCGCTTCCCGCCGAACCCAAGTCAAGGTCTGTCTATACAGAACAGAAACGCTATGCAATGTTGCAAAAGCAACCCAACCCAACCCAACTACCCCCTAGACCAGCCGCACACCTTCGAGCAGAGTACATCGCAGACACCCTCCCTGCAGCTCGCTCGGCCTTGTATTATAAATTATTGAAATCGTACTCAAATCGTATTCAGCGTCTTAATCATCATCTTCTTCTTCCGCTCATCCGTGATGAGCATTCCGCGAAGCTTCAACACGTCCTCTAGGGTTTCAACAACCTTGTGGAAACTGCTGGCCGCACCTCGTTCTTGCGTAAAGCGCGCGATGCTGAGGTGCAGTCGCTTTCCGTGCTCGATGACCGTCATGACCTCTCCGGCAAAAGAGACTTCTTTCATATCGAGATCTGGACATCGTTAGTTGTTTGCCCATTGCAGGTATCGGAATTACTCACGGTTCGTAGCTCCCACCTTTCCAAACACAATATTCCTATCCTTGTCAACTTGGACGTCTCTGATACCATACCGCCTCCAGTCTCGAAGAACAGTGGTGATTTCGCGTCGTGCTCTACGCCTGGAAACGGAAAAGCAAATGAACTTGGATGCTGGCTTCATGTGGAAAAGCTTGGCAAGCCAGTTCTGCTGTGGTTCAATCTGTCGGGCTCGTGGGTCATCAAAATTTGCATAACGGCTTGCGTATGACTGGCGTGAAGCGTCTATTGTCGAGTCCTGATTACTTGAATCGTCTTCATATACATCGTAATCTGAGAAGTTAGTTAATTTTATGGCACCGAGAAAAACACCTGCTAAACTTACTGCCAACCATCATGTCCGGCTTCGAATTTCGCCTCTTGAAAAGTTTGCGTAAACTGAAACCTTTGGTCTTCGAAGATATCGGAATGTTCGTATCGAGATACGGCGGGTTGGCAGTGATACTAGAATATTGTGACTGCGATGTTCCAGTCCTGGCCGACGTTTTGTACTCTTCTTCTGAGCCCTTCGAGCTGCGCTTGAGCCAGTTTGATGTCTTCCTGATAATGGTGCCAGAGCTAGTATCGTGGGCAGACTGGTCATCAATGTTTGTATTCTCAACAGCTCGTCCAAGGTCTGCTGGGACATTGAGCTTGGAGTCGGCACGATAGTTATGACCTGATTCTAGGTATCCACTCCTCAAAGCCGACGGACCTGCACTTCCCTTCTTTCGGATTGTGAGGGGTGCGGGAGCTTTGACAGGGCTTCTTTGGGATGGTGAATTGACGACACGGATAGTCTCTCTCTCATAAGAGTGTGGTCGGGCGAATCGATCTCCAAGATACGTCTTGTATGCCGCTCTAGGCTCCGGGGCGGATGCTATGCGGCTGTTTTTAACCTGTACCTGCTGATGGTGACTAGGATTATTCGAACCAGAGGGGCCCCGTGGCGGTGCATCTTCACCGCCGATTTCGTGGATGGAAGGCAATAGACGACCCGATGGAGTGAGGTTTTTCTCTATAGGAGCGGATGACGTGCGACGATCGGGGTGATGGTCTTTTTCCGATGGCTGTATGAGACGATCGATATGTGAAACCATTCGATCCAGATAGCCCGGCGGATCATCTCCAGATGCTTTCCTAAGCTCAGCTTGCTTGCGTGCCTCCAGAAGCTCGTAATTGACAGAATTTGTCCTCGAAGGGGGAGCCGGAAGAGGTCGCGTATCAAGAGAAGAACGCTTTAGCTTTCGATTGGCACTTGCTACCGACAATGAACTGGCTTTGACCCCTCGGGGCTTATTTGAAGTTGATACCGCAGTGGACCGATTGAAAGCTTCATCACAGTCTTTTGCTAAGCTGGTACTTAGTTGCCGCACATCCTCGGTCCAGACTTGACTCGAAGGAGCCGGCTTTGCTGGAGGGGAACGAGCCATTGTTTTAGAAGCTGTAGATTCGAATTTTCGGGATCGAACGTAACGGGAAGACGCCGACTTGTCACCAACCGGACGCAGAATATCGCCCCCATCATCAGTCACTTCAGTATGATTACTGTGCCTTTGGACGGTTGGGATTTGCTTCGTAGTCGTAGATGCAACGCTTTGACTGGTACCAGATGATGACGCCTTCCGGAGGTGCGAGAAGCTTACACCACGTCTATTCCCAACAGCCGCTCGTACGCGAGGGGCACTGCTTCGACTTCCAGTAGAACTAGCCAAAGAACTTCGCGATGCATAAGGCTTTGGTGGGAAAATATTTCGTGGCCTTCCACGTTCCGGACCACAAGCCATGGAGGTCCGAGAACTAAGCTGCTGCCGAGTGGTGAATTTCTCCTCATTGTCGTCTTGGTCTGCATTGCGGTGTATAGTTACAGTTGCACGATCTGCAGGTCGAATTGAGTCAAGATGCTGAGGACGAGAAGCTTTGAAAGGATCATAACTTCTCTCGGTATCTGCACTGTTACTGATAACCGTAAACCGAGAGGACTGACGCGCATGGCTTTGCGATTTCGGCTGAGGGAAGTGACATGTAGAATAGGTCTTCGTTAAGGTTAGTGGCCCGACATGGTGATAGTCACTTGCGGATGATACGAGGTCTGGCATATAGTTCTCCAACTGAGCATCCCTGTACCTCAAAAGAAGACTGTAAAACAGCTTCTGGGGATTTGGTCTATTAAGAAATTAGTCTGGACTGTGCAGTAGAAGAGACTCGGTCATAGCTTCTTGGGCGATGTAAGGTGCAAGAAATACTTACTCTTCACACAGAAGTGCACTCATTAGCTGCTGCTCGGATAGTGTGTGCCACAAAGACCTCAAATGACGGAGTAGCTCCTTGTTTATATCGCTTCTCCGAAGTACCGGGCGCCCGCAGTCCTCCACGTTGGGCGACAGTGGATAACGACCCCCACCTAGTTTGTCTAAGTAGTCGTATTTCCTGAGAAGAGGATGTCTCCATATTTGGCTTAGATTAATCCTGTCTCTGGGGTTGACTTGGAGCATTCTCCATATGAGACTAGCGGCGTCGTCACTACACTCGGGAGCCCTTTCATATGAGCCCTTTCTAATTTTGGATAACAGTGGAGGTATCCACTCCCTGCCAATTCCTTCGACATCGAAAGGCAATCTTCCAGAGAGTGAGGCGTAAAGAATGACCCCCATACTCCATATATCAACCTTCTCACCACGGTATGTGGAACCACGAATTAACTCCGGAGCAGCATAATGGGGGCTCCCGCATGGTGTGTCGAGCTTATGATCAGGACTTTGATGCAATGCAGCCATCCCAAAATCGGCAATCTTGATTTCTCCACCTTTCGTGAGTAATATGTTCTCCGGTTTGAGATCTCGATGGCAGATATTGAAAGAGTGGCAATAGCCAACAGCACTGAGTATCTGCCGAAAGTACCTGATTGCTTCCTCTTCCTCAAGCCTACCACTGGAAGTGATACGTTCGAAAAGCTCCCCATTATTGACGTACTCCAGGACCAAGTAGCTGTTTGCCTTTAGCAATAGTGCGATTACGGGAGACTAACATTAAGACTTACATTTCCGTGCGATTTTCCCAAATATCGTAAAGTCTCATGATGTTCGGATGTTGAATGAGCTTCATGATTGCAATTTCTCTTTCGATTCCAAACGGCATCCGTCGAAGTCCATCCACAGTATCAGGCATGTTTGCCTCTGCTTCGTCCAGATCCTTTAGACTTCCAGCCTGTGAGATTTGCGCATTTTGTTTCTGCACAATCTTGATGGCTGCCTCTTGCCCCGTGTACGCATTCCTGGCAAATCGTACTCGAGCAGTTGCCCCTTCTCCCAAAGTTCTCCCAAGCTTCCAAGGGCCAATGTAAACCTTGATTCTGCCGTTGGACGCATTGGTTGAAACCGTCGATATTTGGGAGTTTCTATTGGAGTCCGTCCCGGGATTATGCTTTGAAATAGCAGACAGGCGTGGGTTCACCGCGTTTGAGGTTGGTGAGGCATCTCGACTTACGTTTCGTAGGGGATAATAGACACTCGGGGATATCGTTGCACCTGGGACTGTGCTGTGTGGGTCTAGAAGCCCATCAACTCTCAGGCTTTCATGGTGCAGCATCGGAATTGGTTTCGAAGAAGGATTGAATTGTGACTGTTGACCATTGTTGACTCTCTGGGTTGCCTCTCCCAGGGGTGCGCGGCGGTGATTGCTCATTGTGTGCAGTTTGAACGATGGCCGTAGAGTTTAGGAGGACATTTCCGCAGAAGTAGGCTTATGAAGCCCTATATCTATATTGTAAGAACAGCGCCAGATATTGTGGTCGTTTGACGCACGCGGTTTTCGTTGTGGGGGACGCGAAGAGACGAGAGACGCGCTCTTGTAAACTGCTAGGGGCTGGGGGTTTCTGCGATTATTAGTTGTCATGGTGGCATAAGTCATTTGCCATTGAATCTGCGTTACATACCGCGTTGCTCTTCTCCCAATGCGTGATGAGAGGAGATAGAAGAAAAAAGAGATAGAAATCCGTAGCCAGAACCTTAAGCTAGTTTGTTTCTCAGCAGGAAAGAGCAGCAAGTAGAGGAGATCTTAGGCAAGAGAAGAAAGCGATAGTATTCTACGAATAGAAAATTAGCACTGCAAGCTGATGTGGAATGCAAGATTATGTGGAGATGGGTTTGTTGACATTCATGACTGTAGAGGAATGCACCAAGAGACACCGCCCACACCAAACAGATTAACTTCGTCCCAACTTTCAGCCAAAACCCTCAAGCAGAGTGACATCTCGTCTGTTCTGCTGTTTATATGGGCAAAGAGGTAATAGAGAAGTACAGTTGTCAAGGCACGAAAAGTGTATTGTATTCATCAATAATTAATGAAGGTACTTTGTTTTCTGGCAAGGCTTAATTTCATCAGTACTAAAAGTCCACAGTCTGGTCACCATCTGATGTGTATGTGAAAAACTGTTCCAGGGAAGTCTGAAGTCCTGGTGGTCGGTCTGTTCCCTGCCCAGGATGAATAAGAGCTTGCTTGTTAGAGGAAGGCCTTGACGCGTTCTTTGGTGAGGAGGTAGTAGAACTGTTCTAGGTGAATATCAACTCGAGAGATAAATGACTCGAGGTTTTGTGAGTGATTAACAACAAATTCGATAGCAATCTATACTTGTTCTTGCTCTTACATGCGCATTGGAGTCACGTTTGATTCGGATGGCCCCGTGTCCCAATTCTGTACAGAACGGGAACATGGGAAATCTGAATAGCGGCGAATACTTGACAGTATGTGAGACAGACGAGTACCACTTTGACCAGGCATGAGTGAAGACAGCACAGCTATGGGTAAAACAGTGAGGTCAACCGTCGCCACCTCACCCGATATTTCGGTACTTAAACAGGTCACGTGAGGGGAAGGCTAAATTAAAGTCTTACAGTAGCCCCAAGGAACGCGTCGCAAGGGACGCGACTTCACTCAACCAACAGAAGCCAAATCCGAATTTTGACAACTCGCCATGTCTTCGCCGGCTGACTCTCGTCGACGGCCAAGATCTGAAATAGAGGGCGATGATGATGCCGACATCGTCAGAAGATCACAAAGCTCTACGCCATCTTCCTCGGATTCTCCCAAACGCGCCCGCGTCAATGGATATAAAAACGAATCTCAGCCGGAATCGAGCATCCCTCGACAGCGCCGAAGCAACATGTACGACGATGATGATCTTGAGGAGGATAGCAATACGAGTGAGGCTGGTGCGAGCGAGTTTCAACCCGGTGCAATCGTCCGGGTTAAACTCACCAACTTTGTCACCTACGAAAGCGCGGAATTCTTTCCCGGACCGAATCTCAATATGGTAATTGGGCCAAACGGTACTGGAAAGAGTTCTCTGGTCTGCGCCATCTGCCTGGGACTTGGATGGGGACCAAGTCATTTGGGCAGGGCGCAACAAATCGGAGAATTCGTCAAGCACAATACCAGCAGTGCTCAGGTTGAAATCGAGCTGCAGCGCCGACCAGAGGAGCCCAGGAATCACGTTGTGCGATTAAAGATTATAAAAGATGGAAACATCCGCGAGTTTTGGCTGGATGATCGCAAGACATCACTCAAAGCTGTGCAGACCCTGACAAGGGGCTTCAACATTCAAGTTGACAACTTGTGCCAATTCCTTCCGCAAGACAAAGTATCAGAATTTGCAGCGCTATCACCTATTGAGCTCTTGCAGCAAACTCAACGCGCGGCAGCCCCAGAAGAGATGCTGGAACAGCATGAATCTCTCAAACAACTCCGCAAGGAGGAGAAATCGCTCGATAATCAGTTGGAGAGAGACAAAGAGAACCTGAGAACTCGAGAGAGCCGTCAAGAAGGTCTTCGAGTGGAAGTACAACAACTCGAGGAACGGAACCAAATCCTAGAGAACGTCATGGTACTAAAGAAGACGATCCCATTTGTTGAATACAGATTTGCTCGTAATCAGCATATAGTCTTCAAGAACAAGAAGAAAGAAGCACAGAGATGCTTGAGGAGTTTGGAAGCGGAATTGGCACCTACTTTACAATCGATCACGCAGAAAGAGAATTATGTAGGCAGGATCACTGCTGCGGTACGAGACCGGAGAAATGCTGTCGATGTTGCTGAAAAGGACGCCCACACTCTCACCAGGACCATCGAGTCCATAGAAGAGGATATACTGGGGAAGGTTTCCAAAATTGATTCTGAGAAGAAGGAAGAGGCCAAGCGGAAAAACGAACTCCATAAAGTTCAGAGGAATATCACCGCATTGAGAGCTCGCCTCAACGATGAACCGATCATATTCAACAGTTCAGAATGGAACGAACGAATTGTGAGTGAACTAAAACCTTGACCATTTTTTGTTGACTAAAGGTTTGGCAGAGAGCGAAAGAGCACCAGATAAAAGATATCAGAACCGAGATTGCAGCTGCGGATCTAGAAAAGAAGGAACTTCAACAGCGAGGAAGGCCGCTGAGGGATAATATCGAAGATGCTAAGAAAGAATTAGCCGCTTTTGATACGCAGGAGGGCCAACAATCCGTACGGCTGAAAAATGCATCCGAGGAAACAGCAGCAGCGTGGCAATGGGTTCAAGAAAACCGGGACAAGTTCGAGAAAGAAGTTTATGGTCCACCTCTGATTTCATGCTCCATAAAGGACCCCAAATACGCCGATGCCATCGAGTCAGTTTTTAGCAAGGGTGATTTCCTGACGATAACAGCCCAAACAGAGGCCGACTTCCAAATCTTGAACCAAGAGCTTTATGGGAAAATGGGGTACGCAGTATTCCCTATCAAGAGAAGCGACGGGTCAGGCCTCAATGAACACCCGAACCTAACGGCTGAGGAGTTGCGGCGTCTTGGTTTTGATGGCTGGGCATCAGACTTCGTGGATGGCCCACCTGCTGTGCTATCTATGCTTGGTTCAAAGTTGACCAAGACTGCGATAAGGCTTCGAGAGATAGGTGATCGAGAACTGGATTTAATCACTGAGGCCGGAAAACTGAACCATTTTGTTGCCGGATCTCATAGCTATGGTATTACGAGAAGGGCAGAATTTGGCCCAAGTGCAGTCTCTACGCAAACCAAGACCGTCTTCCCAGCGAGCCATTGGACTGATCAGCCTATTGATACTTCTGGAAAGCTCGAAATTCAATCAAGGATTGATTCTGCTAACGTCGAATTTCAAGCTTTGAAAGTACGAATGAGTGCCATCAAGACTAAACAAGAGGACCTCGAGTCGAGTATTGCAGAACTTCTTCCGGCAATTGTAAGTCAATGTTCTTTGACCAATTGAAATTGGCAATTCCCTCTAACTCTCGCATAGGATGAAATCAGGAAGGGAAAAAATGAACTCCAAAAGGCTCAGGGCGAACAGGCAGCCCTTCCAGCTAAGATTGGTAAATTTATAAATTCCCATTCCACCTAAAATTTACTAAAATTTTCACAGAACGCGAAGAGGAGGCCTTGAAAGAAAAACAGCTAGCATCTACCGAGCGTCGTAATCGAATCAAATCTCTGAAAGTTCAGATTGATGCTGATGCTATGAAAAAGGCTCAGAAGGCGCTTGACTACAAAGAATGTGTCTCCGCAATCCGAGCTCGACATGGAGAGCTGCTCGAGGCAGAAATAATGCTCATCGAGGCCAAGTCCGATGTTGGTAGTCTCAAAGAACGCAACCAAGATATTGATCAGCGTCTTGCAGAAGAACGCCAAAAATCAGAAGATGCTGAAGCGGAGTCGGCCAGGGCCCAAGCAGTAGCAAAGAGAGCAATGGCAATCTGTCAGACGCTTTCATCTGATCCTGAAAACGCGCCATATATCGATCGTTTCCGTGACGTGCCTGACGATAAAACTGTCGAAGATTTGGAGCATGAAATTGCTGCAGAGGAGTCAAGGCTAGAGTTTACAAACGCAAACAATCCCAATGCAATCAGAGATTTCGAAAAATTTGGCGCTGAGGTTGACAGACTGAAGGCAAAAGTCAGCGACGCGGAAGAGAAGCTTGAAACCATCAGCGAGAAAATCACCGAAGTAAGAGGTGTCTGGGAGCCTGCACTTGATAGCCTCATCGAGCGGATCAGCGAAGCATTCTCATACAATTTCGAACAAATCGGTTGTGCTGGCGAAGTCGGTGTCCACAAGGACGAGGATTTCGACCTTTGGGCGATTCAGATCATGGTCAAGTTCAGGTAAGACCAAGCTTTCCAATAAACGAGAAAGATAACTAACACCAAGTTAACAGAGAAGGCGAAGACCTACAACTCCTCGATCAACACCGGCAATCCGGAGGTGAACGATCAGTATCTACCATCTTCTACCTTATGTCCCTCCAACGGATGGCTCGAGCACCGTTCCGTGTGGTCGACGAGATCAATCAAGGCATGGATCCTCGCAACGAGCGCATGGTTCACGAACGTATGGTTGATATTGCTTGCAAAGAGAATACCAGTCAGTACTTCTTGATCACGCCGAAGCTGCTCACAGGACTTCGGTATGATAAGAGGATGAAGGTGCTTTGCATTTACTCCGGAGAGCATATGCCTGATAATCACAAGAAGTTGGACATCTCGAAGATTCTCGGTATGCGGAGAGCGATCGTGGCTGCAGGATAAGCCGGAGATGCAGTAAACATGCGGGCAATGGAGTTATGGGTTTTTATGATATACCGGAATTTTGTACAATAATGCGAATCATGACACGGGGTTGTGGGTGGTATATTACTTGGGGTCTCAACCTCCGTATATATCGAGAGCATGGCTGCCGACTGTGATCCTGCAGCTTTCTTCGGAACTTTCTTAGCAAATAATCATTTGTTTGTCCCATCAATCAAGCTCATTGAGGTCTCTGGTCTCTTTCTTTCGGATAGTCCCGCTTATTCCTACTTCTCCCGTATCTTAGGAGGTTTTTTCTTTCTTTCGTATTTACAGAGATTCGACAATACGGGAAATGGGGCTGGGACTTGACTAAGTCAGAGCATTCAGCTTGTCTTATTCCACCAGGTATACCAGCCAGCTATTGTGATACGCGGAGTAAGCAAAAGCTGCTAGAATGGAATGATGCCGGGTTGCAGTCAACATCGCCTCATGATCTTACATCACACAAACCTACCAACCGTCGTCGTCACCGCAGCCGTCGCCGCAGCCAAAGACTTCGCTTTCGCATCCAGAAATCCGAAACTCCACGCACGGCTTGATCTGAACAGCAATCAGGCATTATATCATGGCCCACCAGGCCGTGTATTTCGAGAATAGCAGAATCACCAGAGCAGAGAAAGGATGGGATGGGATGGCTAGGAGCGCAGTGGCAGTGGCAGACAAGGATAAACTACCTACATACTTCTCGCAATTCCTGCTCCCACGCTGCTCGGCGCAAGGTATTGGTATTGGTATAGCTGGGATGTGAGGGTGGTGGATGAATTAACGAGTTCGCTTTGCGCCTAAGATTGGTATTGAGGACCACGATATCATATGAGAAAGGCGGTGGGTGGTGTCTGGTTGGTCGCGGTACGGCATGTCGAAACGAGCGAATTAATGTGCTGCGTGCAAAGGAGATGTATCACTGGGTGCGGATGGGGGTAAGGAGAAGAAAGAGGGGAGGGAGTGCCGCTGTATAAGCCGGGGAATGTGTATACAGATCTCTCGGAAAGCGCTAGTTAGCTGGGGGGGCTACTTATCTGGCAAGCTGGGGGGCCGCTGCGAAGATCCTGAATGCGGTAGGTGTATTTATAGCAGCGGATGAAGGGGCGTATACCGTACGCTTCTGTGTTCTTTTCAGCGAGTAAGGAGATGGGGAGTGAGATGAGTGGAGAGTACTTGTGCCACAGGGCAAGGTCGGGAAGCCGAGTCGGAGTGCGAAGGATTGAGAGATGGCGGCGAAATTATGGGGGGACTGTAGATGAGCTTGAGAAGAGGAGGGTATAGTAAAATATGTGCATTTTTGACAGTGTCCAAGTGCATGGAATGGGGTATATTGCTAATACAAGAATTCAAAACAGAACCCTTCGTTAGCCAAACCCCGTAGACTCCATGCTTGGAGATTATTCGTCTCCTTTTACCAACTCCATTTTCAGACCAACACCCACATAATATACTCTTTAACGCCATGCTAGAGTGCGTTTAAAAAACATGTGAAACTTGAAGCACAAACGACCCAGATCAATTACCATGGATATCATTCGCGGAACTGGGCATCGACATCCTGGGAGTTTCAAAATGTAGTGGCAGCCAACAGAGTCTGCCGCAACTGTTCATCTTCGGCCAGTTGCGGAGGCGGCGTGCATTGCTGGAATGGATCTTGGTTCTCCGATTCAGTGACGTGAAATTGCTCCCTAGGCGAACTGAAGTCCCCTGGAGACGGGCCTCCAGGGGTATCAGAGACATATGACTCTCGACGCTGGTTTTGCATGCCACTCGCCAATGTCATTATCCCCGCAGCCTCAGCGCCCTGAAATTTTGCTCTTTCCTCGGCTTCCTTCCGAGCAGCTTGGCTGGGTGCTCGGGTCTTCAGCTCGCCCGTGACGGTCTTCAGGTAATAAGGAACCTCAATGTTGCTTTTTAAGAAGAACAATTTGAGATTCCTTGCTTTGTCCTTTAACTGTACCTGATTCCTATCCTTGAGAACCTTATTGACAGTACCATCAGTACCATAAAGAGCCAGGATCTGACTCCAATGAGGGCCCTTGACTTGATCAAGGCCAGCCATCAATGTGTTCTCTTCTTCGCTGCTCCATGGCCGCCTCTGGCTTGGCAATCCCGGTCGACGGGTTGTTCCAGGGTGTGACTTTGCAACAGCAGCTTGACGCGCTCGCTCGTAAAGAACTTGTGTTGGTGCGCTCTGTGTGTGATATGGTATGCTCTCTTTGTTGTATTGTGATTGAGAAGAACTGTTTTGTGTTGGAGCATGATACGGTTGCCGGGAACCTGCAAATACAGATTAGTAGGTCAGTACTGGCGTAGGAGAAGGGCCAAACGAACCTCCATTCCGCTGTAGCTGATCGAAAGGAATCTTGCTTTCTTGCGTTGTAAGATTCGATTGGACGGCTTTGCTACCAGTGATGTCTTGTGTAGTACCTATTTGCATGCTAAACTGATCTTGGGTGCTACTTTGGGTTGGGCCACGAACAGGAGAAGCTGGCGCTGTTAGAGCATGTCGCCTCATGTACGGATCAACAATTGGCCCATAAGCTACGTTGAGATGGGTACCGAGATCCTGCAAGAATTCATCCCATGAAAACTTTTCGGACAAAACCTCTTTGATATCATTAGCGTATTGTCTATGGTACATTGCCTCAAAATGAGCTTACGTATTGATTCAACGTCACTTGGCTCATTCATAAAATACTCTCTCCGAGTTTTGCACGTATTGAGGAAATTCAACTCGCTCTCAGTCAACTGCGCAGAAGGCCGTCGGCTAGCTAAGATCCTGTCGAGAGCAGGTGGGAAGAGGTCTTCGAGGATGTCCTCCTTTGTTCGATCTTGTTCTTCTTGCATTAAAAACGACAGATACATCTGGGTCTTGAGGTTTAGATAGAGTTTGCATGCCTGTGTGTCTAAAGCCTCAGCCTCCGGAGTAAATATGTCAATGAATTGGTCGTTCATTTCCCAGAATCCGATATCTTGACCTCCAAAGATGCTTGCAGCGAAAGTTGCAACATTGGTTGTTCGAATGGTAGCTCGATGCTTAGGCTCATCGATGCCAAGATCATCTGCAGAAAGAAACGGCCCCTGGCCACGCTTCGAGTAGATCTTCTTCGTGTCGTCGAATAGAGATTTTAATGCTGCATAGGCTTGTCCAAGCTCCGACTCTGGATCAGTGACTATGCGTATAGTTTCGAGGTAAGGACCCCGAGCAAATGTCGACAAGATCTGGGTTGACTTCAGACAATCAGTATGACGTCTGTAGAGAATTCGAGAATATATGTGGCCAGGAAATGCTTCTTATGACAAAAGATCGCTCTTACCAGGCTGTCTAAAACAGGCAGACTCAATATCCTCATAGACAAGTAGGGATCAGACGTAAATCCACGAGTATGTATTGCATCTTCTCTGCGGACGTTCTGGATACCAAGCAGGCTTGGATCGCGCGGCTGGTATTGTTGTGTGACGGAAGCGCTGACTCCCTTGAGGAGACTATCCAGGTCATGACTGCGCTTAAGTTCCGAGGACGCCTCAGGTTCGATTCTCTGTCGCTTCTCAGCAGTCTCGTGGGTATCGGATCTTGCGCGTTTGGGCGATGCCGGTGGTAACGAGTGGTACAATGTCGCAGAGTCGATGTTTGCGGTTGCAGAGTCGAGGTTCGCGGTCGAAGGGGTTTCGTATTTGATCTGGATGTCTGGTTGAACATTCAGCTTAGCACCCATACGCATCTCATCAATTGAAGGGCGGTCAGCCAATTCGGCTGAAAGACCTGTCATTGTCAAGTTTTCAATCTCACCAGTGTTCCCGCTCGCATTTGCGTATCCATCTGGAGTTCCGTATCCGGCACAAGACTCCATGATTCGACTGTCGACTGCCTGCCTGCCTGCCTTCAGACGGATACCGAATAATCTGGATCCTCGAGGCGGTAGGGGTGAGTCCGTGTCGCGGTAACAATAACGATACTTGGGGTTTAATGGAATTGTCGCGGGCGACGGTGAGGTGCTTGTGGTAGATGATAACGTTCTTAAACAGGGAAAGCGTGATAAACCAGGCCCTAGAAAAAAGACCCTATCACTATCCTGCTGATACACAAGCCTGAAATCGCACAAATACCACACGAAAAATATAGCACTGCAGAAAATGAATCACAGGTAAATGTGAGAACTGATCGAGGGATTTTTTTTTTTCTCAGGACGATGATACACCATCCAGGTCACAAGAATTCTATGCTGGATTTTTCAATGTGGCTTCTTCCAATACCTATTAGCATTGGTTCCTGCTGATTACGATGCTTAAAAACTAGCGTTTGTACAGATCATGGCATGCAATAAATAACCTTTCCTTGAAATGCTCTACATAGAGTTCACCGCATGGAATTCGATGTGAGGCGAAGGACCCGTGAATCGAGAAGTACAATATTGTCACAGGTTTGTTCAAGTACTCGTAGCAACGATAGAGAGGGACTTTGTGGGGTATTAGTCCCTTATCTCTTTTGAGGTAATCATCTTTCTAGTGCTTCCATCCTTCGATCTGAATAGACAATTCTGCTCGAAAGGACACCGTTCTGAGGTTGACGCTTTCGCTTCTCGGCCGTTTGATACACTTCCAAATTTCCCAGCTGAGTAACAGTAGATGCCGGCATTCAAACCACACCGTCAGTCTATGATTATTTGCAAGCTCGCGACCCAAAGCGTGGAGCAGGGAAGGATATATGGGAACAAAATATCCAAAGGGGATCGATCACATGACCATGAAAAGAACATCCCGCTCAAGTTTCTTCTACCTGGACCACCGATTATATGCTTGGGTTGTGATTGTCTCTTAAAGCCTAATAGTAGAATGAGACTTACACTGATGTTCGATGATCAAGTTCCCACTCGTATATTATACCTCGCTCGAAACCCGCCCCCCTTTCCATATATTTTGTAAGCGAGAGAGAGCTAAGGGGTACCTCCAAACGTCTCGCTGCTTTTCCATCACCTTGCTTGCCAGACAAATTATTACCCGTCCATTATTACCGTTGGTCCATTGCTACCTAGCCTAGGTAGGCTCGTGACTAGTTTTAGCTCACGGCTCCCCACAAAGCTGGACCTTCGGTGATACGGATACGGAGGTAGCAGCGCAACAGCGCGCCGCCCTCGGGCCCCGGCAGGCGTCAGCAATACTTCGTAGAGTTCCCTAGACGCGGGTCTAGAGGAGAAAGTGAGGAGAAGTGGCGTCGCCGAAGATTACTATTCCGGGGTTACTCCGTATGGGGGAACGGAAGGGGTTTGCTGTCGAATGGGAAGCATCGTAGAGGGATAGCGGAACACTACCGTCTACTTACAGTAGTATTTTGAAGCTTAAGCTGGATCCTTGTCCTTGATTTTCTACCAATGCCAACCCTGCCCCTACCCTGCCTGCTAGGATACTGTAGTACTGATGTCCGAAACATTCAAGCTGCCAAATGCTTATCGCCGATGGCCTGTTTTACGACTACTTACAAGTACCAAGCCAAGCCAAGGTACTTGTTACATCACCCCCGCGCCACTCTTTCGCCCGAATTGCCGGTGAAGCTTTCGATGGCATAGAAGTATAATATTTTTGACTTGCATTTAGATGAAATTGTACTGGTTCGTCCGACCAAGCTTTCAAGGTCAAATGGCCGTCGAGTCAAGTTCACAGCGAGGGCTAAAGTCAAAAGTGCAACAGATTAAAGCTACCTAGGTAGACTAGCTAGGTAGTGTTGTATTACATATACGAGTAGTATCAGTCAAGCCATAAGCGCGGACCTGTGGATGACATGTCGATACGGAGGTAGACATGGACATGCTTCAATACCCGGCCGGACCAAATCCATACTGTACAGTAGTACAGTGCCAATAATGGATGGAGCGTGCAGCCTTTGGTCCTTCCTATCCAGTGTCAACCTGGTGGATTTTAATTTTACTTCGAAGTAGACTTTACTTACTAGAACTAATTGGAAGCTCTTGGGTGCGAATGCATGGCCGATCTGGTCAAGTCCCGTCGCGAGTGTGGAGTCTGGGTGATAGTCGATGTTTGAACCCCTCATTCTTTGGATCATCTCCTTGCACGAACCCACCAGGCTGTCAAATATGCAACGCGTGCGTTCATGTTTGGTCATTCACCAATTGAGAAAGCCGAGATAGTGTACCGTACCTCCCGCTTGCAAACAGTACTTCAATCCAACTTCCCCGCCTCCTCATCCCCATCCTCCTCCACACAAACACACACACGTCCTTCTCCATTCCCCATTCT